>DWQT01000473.1:0-22472 GCA_018244895.1 Myscelus amystis hages | reverse complement strand
GTAAGATTCAAAACAACTGTTGAAACGATTAGTGTGCCTTTAGAACTATATTTAATATGTAAACGATTGCGTTTCGATAATATTTCGTAGATACATAGTAATAATAAGACGCGTAACGCAAACATAAAAATATGTATATAAGACGAATACTTAATACATGGATAGAATCCATTCAGTTCCGAACGTACGACATAATAATATATTACTACGACGTATCTTTAGGTATTTATACGGACAGATAAAAATATAATGCGGCCGGGTGTACATTCGTGTTTTTGTTATGTATCATGTAGGTATCTCGAGGAGTGAACGAACTTATGCGACCGATATATCAAGGTCAAGGTAACTTTCACAGCGCAGCGATTGTTTGATGATTTACCTACGCACGTTCATACATCGTTATCAATGTTATACACGCGAGAATTATTGAATTATATATGTATTGAATTAGTATTAAAACGATCATATTGGGGACTTAAATACGTATATCATCAAGGTTTTGGGTTAACTATTTCCACAAATTTAATTGTAATCAATGGCCGCGCGGAGAATTACGATAAATTTGTACAGAACACTTACAGGCGTATTTATAGTCTTGTATTGTGTGTACGAGTACATTTGTAGAGTTCGTTTGATAAGAGTTCTTAATGTGATCTAACCGCACCGACATTACTATCAAGATTAATAATAATTTTTATTTTTGCAACAAAGGTTTGTATAAGGTATGCCTATATAATCATCAAAAATGTTAGACACTGTAAAGGAAAAACGTGTGTGAATTTGGCCTTATATTTACCCTACTGTGTTTGTTTCGGCCAACATTTATTACACACTAAAATACATATAGTGGATGACAAAAGCCGTAAAGGACTAAACACATCCTTACCAATGTTTTTCGTCACGTATTGAAACAGAATCACTGAGAATGAAATTAACAGTATCAAATGTAATTATCCTCTCCTTTGGGTGAGAATAAACAAGTGGCATTTGTTTACACGTGCCCCTGAAAAGAGCGCAGAATACTGGATTAAGTGATGTCGTGCAAAAAGCGAACTGAGAAATTACAGATGATAATCGGAATTAATCTAAGTGAATACAGAGAGTCATTTACAAGAACAAGTGTAGAAATATCAATAATCGAAAAGTGTTAATTCTATACAGATCGAATAGATACCAAATATTAAAAACGATGAATAATGAGGGGTTACGGACTTTTTCGAAAACATTTCAACGAATTGTGATCCCGACATGCCGGTTAAGCCGGTTCTATAAACCAACCATACGGAGAGTATTGATTTCGTTGCCCATTGTTATCCGCATTCCGGATTAACGAACACATTATGACTTTCATTCATATCACTTTAGGGCGGGGTCGGCAACATGAGAAAATTGAGCAACGTTATACGTATTTAACATAAAATAAATTGACAACAAAGATACATAATAATGAAGAAGTATCAACCGGACTCAATTCTAAACGTCAGAACATAAGTAATTTTAAAATTAATAAAAAACGCTTGAAAAACACTTTGTGAAAGCAGTGAAATATACACGTTGAAAAATTATATCGAGAGGATGACACTACACAGAAGAATGGACGTAAAATGAGATTCGAAACAACTGAAACGATATTAAACAATGGCATAATATGAGAATAGACAGAAAGAAATAGAAATATGGAAACAGAAATAGTCCAGTAGAAGCAGGCCAAGATACAAACGTTACGAAATAGCCGGATCGTCGACATTTGGCGCAGAAATTGAGCGCGAGGCGGCGCGAGATTGCTTTTAAATCGCATCAGTTGATGCATCGCCGCTGCAGCCGGTGACGAGTGTCCGGTTAATTGGAAACGAGTGCTGTTAACCGTTAAATTCCTATTTTAAAACGCCTCGGGAATTAATTATGCACAGCGGTAAGTAATATTCATGGAAATAATGATACAACACAAATAGGACATTCGTGACAAGTTGCGAAATGTTTATATGAACGAAGGAATTATGTGAATACTATACACCTACTGTATAGGAACAATATCAGATAAGAGAATGTTTAAATGCAATATCCTCATGAACGAATCTCATGAATCTCGAAGTCAAAAAAAAATTGGTATGAAAAACTGAAAGAAATAAGCCGTACTATAGATAATAAAGTGTATCTAATGCGACAGATTCAAAGCAACACATGATGCAAATAAAAACGCACTTTAAAAGAGGATGCATCAGAAAGCTTAACTTGATAACTATCGCTTGGTAACAAAAAGGTTCGCGCCCGGTTTGAATACGAAAAAATTATCACAAAAACTTTCCGCTCCACGCGGGTTAGTTGAACATCACAGCGCCGTACGAATGTCATTGATATAGTAATACAAAAAAATACTTAGCGAATAAAACTTCAATCGACAAAGGATTTAAGGTTTTCTCATTGCACCTTTAAGCTAAAATGTGATACATATACGTAAGTGCTTTATTTCAAAGGAATTCGTCCAAGATTTAACCTAGAACTGATAAAGTCAACAAATGCTAAGAAGATAACAAAAGAAAAATATTCTCCCACTTTTCTAGGCAAATAATTCAAAGCGTTGAACCGTCACCGTAAAGCAGTGGCTTAAGCGGCACGCTAGGAGAGGCTAAGCATCCGAGAGACAGGGATTTCCTGGAACGAATTCCGACGCAAACAAACTTGTTTGAATTTTCTCAACCTGTTTTAGATAATTTACAACTTGTTGAAGATATAAAGAATGAGACAATCCTTGAGATTATATTTTTCAAACAATTAAAGAGAGGTAACGAAGAGTACGACAATGCAAAACTTGTAACAGACGTTAATCATCAGGTTTGCGAGAAACGATTAGTAATTACAAATACTGCGAATATTATAAGACCGCTATCACTAATGCGTTTTATTGTTACTATAAAGGGTATAATATGACAGCATGAGGATGCCGTGACGAACAATGTCCTCTAGAAACCGACAAGAATTCCAATGACTTCCCTCACGGTCAGTAACTAGCGAGGAAAACTTTAGAACGCTATGCATAATAGAATTTATAATATTCGACTTGAATGCTATCTTGGACTTAGATGAATAATGACAAATTGAAGATAAATTATTCTGTCAACAAAACCGGAAGACTGAACACACAAGGTGCTGACTCCACCTGCCCGACACTAGGACTTTTACGATACTCGTGCAATATTCAGAATTAATGAAGAAAAGGCAGTCTTTGTGTGCCTATTGATAGGCCAGAGCGTGCAACAAAATATAACGCTTCAATGGAAACAATTATATCAAAACGCTTACCATGCTGCGCATTGTAATTTGTAATAAAAAGTTTACAAATGATTGTTGCAATTAGTGTCCGCCAATTTGTTGTTGATAATATTTAAGTCGTCGATTTAGAAGTGCATTCACTGATCCATATCTGTTAGTAATTTTATTCTTCAAGTGTTCTACTACCTGGGCACATTTTCACGAAGTTTCGTAAATTTAAAACACAATAAACGTAGCAAGGCAAAGAAACAACGTCAGGGAAGACGATCGCCCGTTCGAAGGCATCGCACGAAACTATTTCAGCTACAATTATTATTAATGATAGGAAACGAACGCGAGCTAGTTATTAATTAGATACAATTCATTCGTTACGAAAGCGGCACAACACTTCCTACGTTACAAATACCTTTTCTGCTAAATTTGTCGTATTTCTTCGTAATATTCCGACACTGAGAATCTGCACTATTTACATAAGTTGCTTCACTGTTCGCCGATTGAACAATTCAATGAATTTTCAGCATAATAACGGCGATTGCATTCTTGAAAGCAAACAATTATTTTCATTGACGATGTACATCAACATTCTTTCGATTACAACCAAATAACGATTTAACTAAATAGTAGCTATTAAAATTGATAACTTATATAATATGCAATGAAATAATGACCTCGTAATATTGAAATTTAACTGCTCGTTACACCCACCCTACCGCGGGTAGAATTTTAATTCTTCAGGCAACAATTTTATGTTATTTCCTAACTATTTAATTCCCGCTAGCAGCAAAAAGTTCTACAGAGGTCTCTAAAAAACGGTTCTGTCTACACCAAATTGAACACAATGGGTCCCCCAAGCGAGAGGGCGACGTTTATTGTTGTAACGCGACAAAAAAAATTTCGTTTGCGCCCCGATAGACGCAGTGGTGTTTTTTTTGCACTAATCCCAAAAAAGCGCCAAAAATACACTGTACCGTACTGGCGTTGCTTACCCAAGACACAACCGACAACATATCGGACTAGGACCGTCACCCGACCGACGTTCCAGATTCCCACACATGCATGGTGTTTTAGGCCTCGCGGATAATCACCTCGATCGGTGGCGTAACATCGCTTCGCATCGGCCGGCGCTCGGTCAGCTCGCTGGTCGCGCACTGCACATCCTCGCCATCACACACACACGATCGATCACACTGTCGCTGAGCACTGCGTGTCGTCACTGCACACACTATGTCACCAACACACGGGGAGCTCGCGAGACGGCCGGCGTGCGCTATGAACGCCGATGCATTGGCGGCAGTGCGCCGCGGTCCCGGGCGCGCAACAGCTGACGGGAGGCGCAGTCCCCTCGCCCCCCGGGCCGCGCGGCCCCCGCCCCTCGCTCCCGCGCGCGCAGCCGGTGCGTGCGCCACACCCCCCGCCTCTCCCCTCGCACCACCTCTAATCCATTATTTACGGACGGCCGACCGGTTTCAGGCGCGTTCGCTCCGGCCGCCGCTCCACGACGATCGTTCAAATTTAATGCCCTTCCTATGTCCGGCCTCTAATGCGATAAGATTACGGTCGTCGGACTTTTGGGCGAGCGGTCCCGGTGCTTCCACTCCTCGATGTGGCCGTTCGTAATCCGTAGCGCTGTTATCATTACGCGCGACATACATATATATGTATGTTGACTTCGCGTAAGACCATTCGATCATCACTAAACATGAGTCAAAGGCGTGATTGATACGACAGCCGGGCAGGTGAACGAACTTATGGTAGGCATCGGCTGACACTGACAGCACTAAAATGTCTATAACACGAGTGTAATATTCTGTTGTAAGCCACAAATATAGTCTTGAAGCAGTAAATCAACGCACCGACCATAAAAACGCTGTAAAAATAGAATTGGAAAAGAAACACAAGCTCTTCGTCGAGACTGTAATACTTCATTCCTCACTTGCACTCACTTATAATGTAGCGTACCTACTCGCCGGATGATAATGATTTATATAAACATAGCAAAATGTAAGTTGATATTGTAGCTTTCACAGTTGCCCCCCTCTGACCCACCTTATCTTCACATTTATCTCCGTTCTTTGAAAACGTGTTAAAACGTTCTCTTCCTTCTCGGAACGCACATAACTTTAGCTCCAGTTCAAATAATTGTTAAAGCTATTTACTTACATAAAAATAAAAATCGACACAAGCTTTCATTGTACGTTCACAAGAAACCGGAGAATAAATCGTGTTATTATTACATTCAAATATAGATAACTACATATATTTTATCATACTGCTAGTAAAAACCACGCGGTAATTGACCTACATTTGTAATGAGGATTGGGAGTTTAATTGTAGAAAGAGAGTTTTCGTCGCATGCGACAATTAAACCAGCATTAATTAAAACAACATAACATCACAACACAATGGCGATGGTAATAAAATCTATGCGGGAGTTGTAAATAAAAATTCTTCTAATTAGAGCAAGTGAAACGAACAAGGAGCGCGCCGCGGGACCACCGGGCCGGCGCCGCGCTGCCGCGCTGCCAAGATCGTGTTCTATAAATCTAACGCCTCCGCTGCATAGAATACGTAAAAAGTGCACGATCTTGGGTTCAGATGAGGGTCGGAGCCGGAGGGCGAGCAGTTGCAGTGTTCCATTACCGAGTTCCCGGTAACATTAGCGTCGGCCGAGCGGACCCCGAGATACCTACTCCGGGATCCACTTTCGGCGGACAGCCATAGAAATCACGTAGTTCGCGGAACTTTGTTACCTGTGGTGCGGTGGCAGCGCAGCGCGCCAAGGTGAACGTTCGGGCCAAGGACGGCCTGGCCCGGCGGGAGGGGGGCGGGCCGCAGCGCCCCCCTCGCCCCCGCCCCCCGCCGCCCGCCGCGCTCCCCCTGGCCCGAGTAAAAACGCTACGAACCTTCGAAGACGGGCGGTGCAACCCAGCAAAAAAAGGGCCCGACGGAACAAATAGAAAACGCTCGGTTCGGAAAAAAAACAAGGAATACAAATAACAGGGGGTCTCAGATAACAGAACTAGTTACGTCGCTTTCTTGCTCGTCGTCGAAAAATACACGGTTCGCATGTCACACATGCGCCTACGCAGACCGGGCCCGCACTCAGCTCCTATGATGTAATAGGCGAACATTAAAAAAAAAACGACTAGCGGAGGAGATGCGGAAGTAGCGCCAAACAACAAATAGGTACTCGCTAATCATCTGGCACACTTTCATATTGTGTAATACTCAAAAATTCTCAGAGAACAACTTTTGAGCAAGCTTATACATCTAGCAGTCGTCAACTCGTTTTTATCTAATGCGTACAGCATTCATTGAACTGAAACGAGAATTGAAGGAAGTGTGAACAAAAAAAGCTCGCGCACTTCCTAGCCGTCGTTCCCTGACCAGTTCCAGCGGTGCACTTCCCCAGTGGAAAAAGTTGCACCGAGCGAAACGGCCCGCGGAATCCTCCTTAACGAATGTATATGGCACCGGTCAAAGAATATCATCGAGCAAGCGACAAAAACGACTTGGAACTGGACGTATTGACTTCGTACGATCGCGAGAGGCCATTGCCAATTGACGTACGCGATCGATCGCCTTCCGCCGGAGCGACGATCAAAACAATAGGCGTCTCCTTGGTTGCAGTTATACGTCCAGTCCATTGGACATGTTACATCACCGTTCATAAATAGAATCTCCTGGAGTAGCTAGCGTACCGAGCGCGCGAGGAGGCGTAACGCCTTGCGCTCTTCCAACGTGATAAACGTTGAATAAGAGAGAAAGAGACGCGTCAATGTTACAGTTAAGCAGGAACTCTATTTATATGCAAATATAACCTCGGAGTCGACACCTGTTTGCGTATTCTCGGCGTTCGCCGCGTCGCTTTGTGGCTACTCTGTCTCCGGTATCCTTTAGGTTATGGAGAACCAAGTTAACGTTGCGGTCTAAAGTACACGCTTTGCTTATTCCTTTGAAAGGAAATCCGTTTCTGAATATTTTTGTTTTTCAAAATATTTACAAACCATTGTTAATATTCAACAATTAAAATAACAGTAATTCTAAATCAAATTGCAAGGTCTTCGATTGGTTCGAAAATGTAACTGCAACTTGTCAATATACGTATCACTGAAATCTTTCAAAACACATTCCGCATGTAAAAACTAGTTAGAATAAAATAGCAAAAAAAAGAATAAAATAAGACCGCCATGTAAAGGATTATTGCTTAAATATCTTTATCTTACTATATTTACCACGTGAAAGAAAAAAACATTTAGTAGACACTACAAAAACCTTCAAAGCCACAATCGACGTGACTGTCATAATCAGGGCCGTCCAACATTTATTAGCATTCGTAAAGTGTTCCGAATTGGATTTGCCAAATCAATTTCCCTTGCGGTTTCTCGCGTGTCACATGTTTCCATTACTGTCATATTTCCACCCACGGAGTCCACCCTCGCGCGAGGAGTGCAGTAAAGAGAAGAATTAGATCGGGGTTCGTTGGTGGACTGTCCATATATCATACTGGGCCGCTGCTCCGTACTGAGTGTGTTTCTATGTACGGCTGGACGGCGAGATACATTCAGCTCGTTTATTTTGTTTACACGTGTTACTTCCCCCCACCCGCTCCCCCCTCAACCCCAAGAGGCGATTCATTTGAGGAGTTCGTGTCATTAATCCTAATTGACAATCGTACATCTCCAACGGAGGGCAAGGCTGCTTTTACGTTTATTAAGTCTTGCAATATATATCCTACCTATAAATATCTGTTAAAAATATTTACATCCATTAAAATTATTAAATTATTCGTATAAGTGCAGCTTCGACACAACAAGTCAAGTCAAAGAAACAGGACACGATATGTCTTTCGTGAACTGTCCAGGCGGTCATTGGGCAGGAAAGTCATCAAAGTCTTAAGCTGGACGATAAAGGGTAGGAGGGCGGGGGGCGGCGGCTTGATATGTGAATGTGAGATTGGCAAGTGTTATTCGCGATAGAGGACTAAGGTGCGAATAGTTGCGCACAAGGTACGCTAATCCACAATTCATCGGACGGCATTATCGCGGCGCACGATCGCACCGCGGGAGGAAGGACCGCGCCGTCCTTCCCTGCCCTCGTGGCGACTCGCACGCGAGCGAGCGCCGCGCTGCGCCGCGCCGCCCGTTCGCCGTTCGCTCGTTAATGTCCATCTGTGAAACTTTGACGGCGCTTTTTGTTCGCTTATTTTCAAATTTTCATACGAATTCATCTCGGTAAATAGAACAGTAGCGACCGATACGTATACCATGGTTTTTATTTCAAAATTCTTGAAATGGGATCAGTTTTATTTCATCTTTTCTTTTGGTCGGATGCCCGCTGCTTAGATGCATAAGTGGAATATTTTTTTAAAGTTAACATTAAACATTGTAACGAGTAATTAAAGTGGGTTTGGTGATCGCATCGATATTTCCACTAAATAGCGCGAGACATGTGTTGATTAAGGTTTCATAGCAAACTCGTTAAGAGGTGAGATGCTGTGGCAAGATTCAGTAAATTGACATCGACGAGGATTCAAATTCCGAGTTTTAATGAAACGTTGCTACGTCATCGGAAGATTAAATCCGAGCGGAGCACCTGTATTCGCGGAGTGCTTTCGTTTACGGGAGAAGCGGCAACTAATAATATTTTGCACTTTGATGTTTTGAAAGTAAGCAGTTAGAGATTGAGGGGTTGGAAAATGTCTCGCGGCAATTCGGTACCGTAACATCTTTCAATTTCGGAGCGTTGCGAGGGAGCGTCGCGACGGACGGCGGCACTACACTGGAGCGCGACGCCCGCCGACGGTGACCTAAAAACGCGTTCGTTCCGCGTACAAACATTTCTACGCTCTCCGATTGGAATATTTATGGCGGCGAGACCTCCGTGGCGATTAGAATGCCGTCGCTTTACAATATTGATGGCGCGTTACTGGCTTCCTTCACTTTATCCGTTCCATACGGAGCGTTGCATATTTTAAGTGGCAAATGTACTTAGGTATACGTAGCCCCGTCGGGGCGGGAGCGAAGGGATTTTAGTCGCGGGATTAGTATATAGCTCCGTTTGTATATATTTCTAAGCCACGTCTCCGTGCAATGTTTGTGAGATGTCTTATTTGTATGTATAATTGAAAATGGAAATGATATCTGTCCTACATTGGTACCTACCGTAGGCACATCGACCGTAGCAGTACGGAGCGCGACCGGTTTCACCTACACACCAGAGTCAACGATAATTACTCACAACGTCTTGTTCGGCACACAGCGCAAGGCTAATAGCCGTTAAAATGATTATTTCATTATCTAAAATTCTAGAAATAAACTTCTCGCTTAGGTTACTTTTAAAATCAAGATACACCTATACTCATAAGGAAGTGTATTTTTGTCGTTTTCAAGATTTATTTTTATAGATAAATCTATCTATGTAAATGTAAAATTAATTAATTTCATAAATCCTTCAATGATAGATTAAAAAACTCCGTCGAATTAGCAATGATAGTAAATTTTCGATAAATTACATAAATACATGACTTAAATTACAAGTAACGGGTACCTTACACAAAAGAGCAAAAACCGGAAGGAGACTATAAAATTTGCCAATCAATCGGCCAAAGAAATATGCCGACGCACACACACACACACACACATCCAAATTCGTTAAAAAACATTGCGTTGAAGATTTAACGACACAAAATAAAACATTGTTATCAACATACACCTGTTTTGCTATTAAATTAAAGAGGACGAACGGCGCACGACGTATTTAATTTGACAGTCGACAGGCGAGCTAAGGTTAACTAAACAGCTGCCTAGTGCTCAAGTTGCTACCAAGACTTATAATCGCGTTAACGCGCACAGCGTAAAATGATTTAGCCATTTAGATTTAGCACAGAGGCTTCAGCGCTCGACTTTACGGTGGAAATATGACAATATAAATGTCACAAGTTCATTGAACTACATTCCCGGCAGAGTTACTTAGAATGTTTTTACATACATTATGTACAGTGATCGCGCACTCGGTCTCTGAAGCAGTTTCTTCAGAACCGACGGAATTTTCAATAACGGAAAATTCATCCCTTTGTCGGTACATATGACTTTGAAGTATTATCCGTTATTATCGGGATAAATGTAAACGGGGGTATGGATTGAAGTAGGACCAAGTAAACGTGCAAACATTGACTATTGGTTCCATTAAATATAGTAACCGTAGCTTAGGTAAATTAATACGTCGCGGCGGCTTAAATAAGGCTGGAAAATTGTGCAAGATTTAGAACAGATATGTTTTCTTTTGATTATTTTATTTATCTATTTTACATTATACCTTTACTCTGTAGCTTATAGAGAGTTAGTACGCTAGAAAAGTGAGTATGTCAGCATACGGAACGGATTAACTTTGAGGTCGGTTTCAATATCAGCGCGACGCCAAATTGTGGTTATGTGGTGTGGTTTTTTGGACAAAATACTAGTGTGAATTAAATAAGAGACACACAAAAGAGCCCGGCAGCGCGTCGCTACAATTGGCCAATCAATCGCGCGCCGGACTGTGGACACGCGTTGACGTGCGTCATTAGACCGACCAGCTACACCGACCACACGGCTCCATCTGTCTCGGACAGCTCGCAATGTCTATTTCGAAAACAAAACTTTACAAGTCCAAAAAATCTTGGAACTTCCCGCCGTGATCTTCAACTTTAAGTCCCTGAAACTGGGATATACCGATCGCCAACCGAAATCTCTTTATATGCACAAAAACATTTGCCTTTTATCAATAAGACTTTAATTCACAAAAACCACTGAACATTTAAGATCACTAGAACAAAAACTGTGCATTGCACACAACGGTAGCGAACGAAGAAACAATACGAGAAAATATTCAGAACGATAAATAATAAAATTTCATCGTGTCACTGCGGTTTAGTTTGGTAATAGAAGTATCCTTTATTGTTGAATAAAGTTTAGGCTCCGATCCGCGCGCACCAGAAGCGGCCGGCGGCGGCGGCGGCGGCGGCGGCGGCGCGCCGTGACCCACTTTCGAGAATAACCAACGTTATGCGCTCGATTGAATGAAGTTTCGTGAACTCACCATTATGCCATATTTAGGCTGTTTTCGCGTTGGTCTGACGTTCGCAACTTTACACCCATTGATCGGATCACATTTAGTAATTAGTAGCGGTGGTCCGTGCAATACAGTGCTATGCTAAATTTACTATGTATTATTGTAGCATCGTTTTATTCAGTTGTTTTTGGATAATAATATGAACTAAGAGTCAAGAGATGATAAATCAGTTTATTATGTACCTATCACATATTCGACCTATAAAAAATCGAATACATGAGAAGGAAAATGTATATAGTATATTAATAACAAAAGACTATTTATGGGACCAACTAATGGCTTGTAAGATAATCCTGGGTATTGTGTAAACATTATCAGATTATTCATCTCTGCTTGGCTACCGACTGACACGTTAATTGGCTATTAATACTTTATTTGTGTAAAGATAAATCATGATACCGGTTAGGATGTAATAAAATTCACATGATAATAATGTATTCATCATTGAGCCGTGTCACGAGAGCCGCGTATGTATGTAATTCAATTATCGTCGAATAGATCACTCCCGCACAGCTGCGAAGGGTGGAAAAAATCTTGACAGCCATTAACACCGAACGCACAAAAGGAGGAGAAAAAAAAAACACGCACGAGAGCGCCATTTTGCTTTTTTTCGATCGACTCTTTAACAGAGACGTATGTAGGTACATATTATGCATATACAAACCGAGAAATTTAATTTCGTCTGTCAGTTTTACTGTTTTCATTGCATGCAGTTAATATATACGAATAGCTGAGAATTTTTAGTTTGCAACTATTTTAATTCGAATACGCTAACTCGTACTTCCATCAATTCACATTAAGCATTCTTAAATGGGAGGTTGTAAATCAAGGCAGCAATTGTAAAAGTAATATTTTTCCTAAGATCTTCGGTATTTCATCTTGACATCGCCCGGCTGTCATTCACTATTCGATTTATAAAGATATTTATTCCTTCAGCACTCGTATCTCGTATGTTTATTTAGGTGCCCGGGTCGTAAGCTCTACATATTTAATAAGCTACTCCTATTGCCCCCGACTCTGTGATAACGTATAGAACGGCATTAAAGTGTTTACTGTGGAGTGGAAAAGGTACAACTTTTGTGTATTTTTATCGTATAACAAATTGAGATGTAGAGCATTTTGATCCTTGATGTTTAGATGTTAAACCACAACAAAGATACTTGCGTGTAATTTCAAATAGGGCGGATATAGCTACTACCTGACATCAGCCATTAATTGCTACAGATAGGGGAGACGTAAGAAGCATCGTATTCATTATAACTTAGTTGAGTCTTTTCTAAAATAATTAATGTTTAGCAAAAGACATCATCACATTTTGGCTAGTTTATGTATCATGTCCTGTTGTTAGAATGTTACATTCACACTCATCCCGGAGGCTTTCGCCACTTTAATTACGATTAAGCCGAAAGCTAGAATAGCCAAAAGCAAGCTGGAATAACGTAGTCAGATAAAATTAAAAGCTTACACTTTAGCGTCTATCCGGCAAACATGATCCGGACACTCAGCGTTCTTGGAAAAAAGAATTAAATATCTCGCCGCTCACCGCTCTAATGTCTCCATCATCAATCAGTTGCATTTTTTGCCTTGGTGTATGGGATGATTACCTTTTTTTTATCTTTTCGAGCTACCGATATTTTAGTTTAGTATAGTTTAACTTTTTAATCTTTAATACCTTAACTTTTATTAACAATAATAATATATACATGTATGTGTCAGTAGAGACATAATTCTTGTTGTCATTGCAAACTACTTTGAACTTTAAGTAAAACTGTCATGTTTGTGCAATAGCTGTGTTAGGTAATATAAGTGCTCGGGAGCAGCTCGACGCAAAACTAGTCGAAACACAATTTATTATGTAAACATATTCACTGATAATAATTTTTCAATATCACTCATATTATCACAAATTAAGCAATATAAATATTGCAATATGGTTTTAATCACTTGTTTATGTTAACGGTAAGCTCGGGTTAGATAATAATATACACTGACAGATAATTGCAAAAAAAACATACTAACTATACTATCGAATACGTTGTATGAATATGTAAAAAAGGTCATAGTGGTTGCGGCGCAAACGTAGCAAAACGCTCATCAACTGTAATTACGGCGTGCGTTTGTCGGCGCGCAGATAACAGCGTCGGCGTCGCAAAGCTGCGGGCTCCGGAAATGTTCTCCCATCCACTGCCCTATTTATACGATGCAACTGCACCGCCACGAAGTGCACTCTGTCATTAGCGACTATCCGGCCGAGACGCTGTCGACGTTGACATCGGTCGCGTTGGAGCTGGCAGCCCGCTGGCCGATGAGCTGAGTGTAAAACAGTTGGTCCTTTGAGCCGGATTTATTGAATTGATTGTTGGTCTTTGCAATTATGATAACATAACAGCAATGAATCACTTCTGAATTATCCTTACAAATATAATTCCTTCGATATAGACACGTACAATGAAAGGTCTTGCTGTAAGCCGGGTGGGTACACGGCAACACCGCGAGGTATCCAATTATAAAATACATATTTCACGGTGCGCAAACTGAGCCGCGGGCTGCTGTTATTCAATTCATCGGCGTAGAGTTACGTGTTGACAAAGCCATTATTCCAGTGTTCATAGATACAATAAAACGCACCTTTCCCTTTCCGCCGCTAAAGGGTTAGCTGGGGGTAGAGCCGTCCATTAAAATCGAACCTATATTGGTGGAATGGTTAAAAACTGAAAATTACGTTGACATAGGAAATGTATTCCCAAATTAACACTATCAAGAAAACACACACAAATATACACTTGTGCAATCACTCGGTATATAAATTGAATGCTAGTATGTAGTTTCCTTAGACTATAATTTAATACAATACAACATTTTATTGGGAAGTAATTAAATTCACAGGGAGTCACAGGGCATATACATACAATGTACGTACAATTATTGTAGTACATAAATCATCTATTATTATTAATATTATTATTAGCCATTAATTTCGTTCCAATGTTAGGGCGAGTTATAAAATTATCATGGAAAACTGCGGCGCCGTGAACACGTAAGCGCAGTTAACGTGCTCGACGGTGTACAATGTATGAAGGTTCATACACTTCTTTTTGACGCGACTGAGGCGCGAGTAATATCTAACGAGCGTCTAAGCCGCGTGAAGTGTGGCGTCGTAAAAGCTCCTCGGTCTTATGGCCTGCAACGAGCTATGAATATGGAGTTTAAAGCGTCGAGATGGACATTATTATACGCGTTCACGGGCGTGCGTTGTTCTTAATAGTTCAACGTAAAAGTCAGTTTGATATCGTTTTTATTAGCGAATACATTTTATGTAATTAGTACCTATATGTAAGAAAAATACAAAGTTGATGGCGATTATTCAGGATTAACAAAAGCTGCTTTGTTTTGATAATGGCTTATGTAAGGAAAAAATGTATGTGACGTCATTATTGTATCTATCTGGCAAGAGCTACCCGCATTTAAATAATTACGCTTGCGTTCGCAACATGTGACAAAACGTCGGTGCAATGACGATTAGCTAGGTCAGCAATGAGGTATTCCCTCGTAGCAAGGGAGAAGAAATACGTTAATAGATTCCTCTAACACTTGAGACATGTTCGCGGCAATCCGTCAACATTTGCAACAGAAAAAAGAAACATATAATAGACTCAACATACGGGATTGAGGTTTCGTACGGTAAACATAGTTAAGTAAATACCGAAACGCCTTGTTGCAGGGACGCTGAGTGTGCGGAACGCGAGCGACGCGAAAGCAGGTACCCACCTACGAAGTTTAGCTCCAACAAAGAGATCAAAGCCCTCTGACACAACCACGAGATGCTACCTGAAGCGGAGCCGCGCGACGTATCACAAGAGCGTTTATAGCGCGCATGAATATTTACCGGACTATTAGCGATCAACGTGGCATGCGGTATATTTTTGAGCGATCCCGATGCTTAGTCTAAATAGGGCAGGACAAACACGTCACAGCGCTTGACGTAGCATGGAAACGCTTTTAATAAATGTAACGCTATGCCCACACAGCGGGAGTGGGTACTGACTGCGTTATGAGTACTTTTTAATAGCATTGGCTTCAGGTTCGAGTGCGAATGGAATTTTAATCCGTGATAGGTATACCCATCGAAGGACCGGTCAACAACAATTCAACATACGAGCATGAAGGGCGACTCGAGTGAAAGTAGATTAGAATGAATTTTGCTGATGAAGTTGGCTTGTTATATATTGTTCACCCTTTGGATTGAAACCCTAATATAAAAATTTAATTGAAAACGCTTATTATAAGTGACGAATATATAACATAGTCCGGGGACATAATTATATTTTATACAGCTTTGATAGCTGGAAGCATATTTATGATATATCGATTACTTGGTACTAATATCCTTTTAAAGGTGTGAAAATGTATTATTTAACTTTGAAACAAGTCTGGCTATTATTTACTTCCGGAAAGTAACAACAATAGCATACCATTCAATCCTAACATTTATCTGTTTGTCACAATTTCCTTGAATAGACGTACCTAATAAAAATGTAGCGAATTTCCTTGAATAGACGTACCTAATATAAATGTAGCGAATTTAATTGTTATGTACAGAGTTTATGTACAGAGCGCATGGCGTAACGCACCGTCCAGTAGCATACGTTATTACTACGTAAAAACTTAATACAGGGACGATGGCATCTCCGTTTTCACATTCCCGGAAGGAGGGCGAGCCGTCCACATAAATCATTATAATAGTGTATCTCGCTTTTGAACGAAACATACGGTGATCGATATGCGATTAAAAACATAGATACTGACAATAATCGTAGCGATATTAGATCCGTGTGTAATAATGGAACAACAAAAGGTTTAAAAAAATAGCAGCAATATGTAACAAATTCCTTTACTTATATTAATTTAATAATGCGGAAAAGACTCGGGCGGTGACTGTGAATAGCAAATAGCTTTAAGTATACAGTGTCGATACTCGATATATTTGCAACTAAGTACATAAATATGTAAAGACCAGTCACAGTCCTTATAAATACGAGTATGTTTATGACTAATATTTTATATAATGCGGAAGCAAATCATCAAGTTGCACCTTCGCCCGATTCATTCCTTTGTAACATAACTATCTCTGCTACTTGGTGGTGGGCTGTAATTACAAAGTATGTAGGTATATATAAAGGCATGTAAGCTAAAGGCAATGTGACCCATTATTTTTAAACATTTGTCACTTTTTCACTATGGAATTACAAAATACTTTTTTACCGTTTACTAAGCCATAAAAATTTACAGCATATTCGATTTAAAGACTTCAACCCAAAAGTTGACGAACCTACACATATATGTATGTAGTTCAATAATATGTGTAGGGTAACACTAAGTAGACACTAACTTCTGGTGCGCGCGGAGGTAAGGTAACGTAAATTAATAAGGTAAGGTAAACTAATCTCACAATGTAAGATAATCTCACAAGATAAGGTAATCTTACAAGGTAAGGTAATCTCACAAGGTAACGTAATCTCACAAGGTAAAGAAGCTCATAAGGTAAGGCAATCTCAAAAAGTAAGGTACGCTCGAAGGTAAGGTAACGTTGTGTAGCGCTGGCGTAACTGTACCGCGGCGGTGGGGCGCGAGCCGCGAGCCGCGCGCACGAGGAAGCGCGCCGTTCCCACGGGGCTCGGCCCGCCGCGCACCGCAGACACTTAACCTACTGCGTACCTGAGGACAAACATGCAAACACTTTAGCTAGCTTTAGCATTAAACGTACGATTTATGATTGGACATCCAACTAGGCGTAGCTTGCCCCATACGAAACTGCTATAGGATTACGACAGCTTTTAAGTTTTAGTTAAAACTAAAATGATTACTTCTTCGCATATAGAGAAATTACTTCAGACTCATAAAAATTGGTATAGGCTTTTGTAAAAGTTATTTGAAAGTAATCAATTATCACAGACAGCAGAGTAACTACTGTTTTAGGGCACTAGACGGTAACACAGTTCACGTTTCAAAATCAGCTGATAAAATATTAAAAACAAACGACGGTAAACAAATTACTGTACTCATTAAACATCCTAACTAACCAACGCCGCTATCCTTTTCCGAGCGATTGTTATTAATGATATTTACAATTCGTTACAATTAATTTAATTTATTGAAATGTGTACAAATATTGCAATATATTCAATTGTAACTTATAGTCGTATTTTCGCCAGGAAAAACTAGATTTGATGTTTTGTATACTCAAGTGGCAATATACGGGCCAACGTGCTATCACTCCATTTTTATCACACGTGATAAAACAATGCGCCGTAGCGCGGTTACGATAAGTTTACTCATCGTAGTATTTGGATAGTAACTGTGCTGATGGCATGCGTGCGGATTTGTGAAGTTTATCGCGGAATGTTATCTATCTACCTATAGGCGTTGCGATCTTTCGATAAGCAATCACAGTGTCACTTTATATAAGCGTTCTAGTTACTAGGCGTGTGGTTGTCACGGTGAAACCTGCACTTTATCTCTATTATAGCACTTCACTATTCGAATTACGTACAAATTTGACGCTGTGAAGTATTAAGTTTACACTTTCTAATACCCTACGTTACGCTGAATACTTACGTATACCTAAACACAGGACACGCCAGCATATCATCAGATACATGTGTCTTAGATGGAAATAGAAGCGACAAGCGACGGGACAAGGAAGTGAAGACGCTTTAGTGACACACCGTCGAAGATGTACGACGCTGCATGTAAATATGTCAATGTTGTTACGTCACAAAGGCGAACGCTAACTAACCGACGATTTACTAGAGCTCATTATGTAGAATGTTCTCGATATAACAACAATCTATACATCCGTTCGTCCATTAATTTGAGACACATCAAAGCCAATGTTTCACGTTTAACTGCCGAAGCGTCCGCGTTGAAAGACGTATGGGAGCTGTAGGAGGGGTTAGAAGTTAAACTGGTCGTTTTGACTTATTTTTATAGTGTCCGTACTGGACACATGTAAATTGTACACTATTTACATATTTTGACGCGCTCAAAAAAAAAGCCTTTTATCGTCCATCAAACATTGTGTCAGTAATTTTAATGCGTATGATAATCAATTGTACAGGTAATGTTTATTAATATAGGTAGTGCTTATAAATGTAGTTTAATGGTAAGCGATGAGCAATTGTACAATAATATTTCACAAAGTGTTCATCAATTTAAAAAGAGATCATCAACAAACATCTCGATAAAGCAGCTACTGATTGCAACGTTGAAGAATATCCCCCCACAAAGAATTTAATATTTTCGTTTCCTATAAAAGCCCCACCGTAGCCTACGCAAATAAAATTTTCTGACATGTTACTCGCGGCCATTTCAAAGAGACGTATGACCGCGCGCAGGAAGCAAGGGCAGCGGACCGAACACTTGTGTATATGCCAAACTAGTATCGGAAGTTGTACTAGTATCCACTGAAGCTTCCATAAGCTTCCATGAGCTCTTTTTCTCAGCTTCTAATCCCTCTTTAAAAACTTAAGCATTTTCTCCTAACGCTCACTCGCCTGACAGTGGTTCCCACAATTTACTTTAAATGTGCTTTATTTAATTAATGTACTTTATCCTTGATCTGGAATTCCTTGTGCTAAATGTAACTAGCTAACATAATGTATTGAATCCGAGCGAGCAAAATACATTTTTTTCAGAAACTCTACGATTAGTCAAAATACTTTTTTGGGGTTGGTTAAAAAAAATATTTTGTTGGGGTATACCAATACCAATTACTATTATAATTTATCTATCGACATTAAGACTGCCGAGTGAGACAAATATTATCGTTATAAACAGTCATAATATGTCTGCTGACCGTACTATCGAAGTGCTTGTGCTACATAGAGACAGAAGACTGGCGAGTACCGTGCGCATACAATGTGCCCAAAAAATAGACAATTACAAAGTAACAGGCCGTAATGAGCCGAATCGGATTACATGAGAAAGCATCGCGAGCGTATTGTGGATACCATTCGCTGATTATGCTATGCAAATGAATAGTTTTGCATTATTCATTCCGGCTGTATGCTCGTCTTATTACAGCTCGCATTGCGCATTCACTTAGCGTTGTTGCGTACAGTTTCTTTTTTATTATCACTATTTCGCAATGAATCATTTGAAAGCAACCGTCGAAAATTCTTTGGATTCCCATTTCAATTGGTGAACTCTTATATTATTTCATAATTTTCATTACCAACGCCGAAGTGATATCGCACTTTGACAGCGGCGCGCCGAAATGTGCGGGTACGTGAAAAGTTTTCGTTGGCAGAAATTCCCAGCAGCATCACGGCCCCCGTGCGCTACAACCGAGTTCACGAGAGCCCCAATTCCGCTGCCCTTAGAGACGCCGCGCCCCGCCCCCGCCCCCGCGCGACGTTGCCGCTCCGCGCGCGTCCCTACCAGCTGTTCGCCGCGGCCGCCGCGCCGCGCCGATACTGACACGATATTACTATGACTTACCAACACCTACCGACACCGGTGACCGAGTGCTGTCAAAGTTATTATAGAAATCTATACCTGTACATTACCGTCGAGAATGAAAATAATATTCAAAACTATGTATAACCATAAAAAATCAACGTAAACAGCCAGTGCTTTTTTGTCCTGCATTGGTAATCAGATTTTCTTCTTATCGTAGCCATTGAAATAATACCATAGACAACGGTAGACGATCCGAAAGGAGTTTTATTAAAATTTTCAACGACGACCGAAGCTTATATACAACTGCTTATGTTACATAAATCTTTATATTAGTAATATTAAGAATAATATATAAATTGAATCAATGAAGCAACATCCTAACATGCTCACGTAGAGATTATAGAGGTAGAGATTGAGCGCGAACGTCGACTCCTTTCGCTAATCCTTTCATCGTCGGTATGAGTTAGCTGGTCTGTTTGCAAAGTCGAGTATGTTCGTACGTATGCATGGTCTGTTGTTCTACGCACGCACGGAAGGTGGGACTCGATCGAGTGTAACTGATCCCCGGCTATCCGAGGCACGCATTTCTGTGGCCGCATGGGAACGTATAAAAGGGCTTGTCGGCCTTTCTTTCGAGTCCCCGTTTACTACATTCAAATTATTAAAATTTTCATTACACATTTGTGTAAATTCAAATTATTTTCTTCTTTGTAAGGTTGTATACACTCAATGAAAGTCATATTTTAGTCATCGTACTTCTGCTTTCTGCACTCTTCAGGCTATTAGTATAGTTCACTTTTTGTACAGATAATATTTTACTATTAACTAGTGTAATAACGTCGAAAAGTCACAATACACTGCGTAATAGATTTAAAAATACGGCAACATAAACAAAAATGTTATTTCTCGTAAATAATTATCAAATTCGAATGTAACAGGAAAGCCTTTTGATTTCATACAAAAGTGTTCGTACACATCGCGCGAGGATCGTCTCGATATGAGAAATGAGAGCTTCAGCCTCCAGTGTAAAGGACGCGGATGGAGCGGGCGAGTGTGTGTGTAATTGATCCGTCCGATCCGACAGAGCCCGGCCGAGGCACGCACTGCCCTACTGCACAGGGCTATCGAAAAGCCTTCATATCGAAATACCATTAGCATGACGAAACGGATATACATGCATACTATGCCCACAGCGAATAGGATTAGCCGTAAATATTAAAGTTAAGCCGAAGATACAATAAATATTAAAATCAAAGCAAGTTTAGTATCGCCATATAACGTCCTAAATATTATAACATCCTAAAAAAAACGATATCCTTGTTAAATTGCAATAAAAAGGCAGCAAGGAGTTTCCAAAATCTTCGCATCCAGTTCTCACGCGTAACAATTCTTTGTGCAATTAAACTTTTTTATTCTGAAGTGCATTTTTTATAATGCACATAATTTTTTGCGTTGCTTCCTTTTTGTCATAAGCTCCATTCAAGTGTACGTATATTTCGGAATCGTACAATTTTTCTACACAACCCGCCAACCCTAAGTCGCGCGCCCCGCGGGCTCCCCTAGCGCGAGTCGCGAGGGGATACTTAATCCCCTGTCTATTTCAAACACGTTTTACCTCATTCGTTTCGCGTCCAACAAAAAAAACTTATTAGATTCAACATTCGGCTCTCGCGATCGATAAACTGCATGTTGTGATTTGACAGATCCTCCCCCGCTCTCGTATGCAGGTCACTTCGAGCTCTAGTTTTGGGCGATTCAAGAATTTTTATATAACAACACACTTAACTTAAGGAAACGATGTTGACCGTTCCCTTGCATTCCAGTTAACAACCGAAACAATGATATCCCTGCCAATGTATGTATTGTTCTACGTAGATAATTCATCAATAAAAGAGGACTTCTGTTTATTATCTGATTTGCATTGTAATAGAGAACGTCATGCAACCGCGCATACTAAATGCACATAGCTCCTCTGTAACCAGATTTAATCTAACGGTCAATTCTTGAAGCATTTGTTATTGAAAATGGAAAAAGAATTTATTGTATCTCCGTAGTGGCCTCGGTGTCGCTTGTGATTTTGATGGATCGCTAAGAAGTTCGGAGGTCATAGGAAATGTCAGGTTGTATCAATTAAATACTTCATTCTCTTTTTTGGAACGTGCATTGCTTTAATGCACAAGAGACTGGAAATGAATAAATAATATACAATAAGTAAAATTCGTTTTCATTTATCATAAACATTCTGTTACGGATCGATCTGGTTCTTTTACTATGTTCTGTTGTGTGTGTTCGATTTTCTCTTAAAATTAAAACCAGTTAATTTTCTTCTATCCTAAGTATTCGAAGCGATGTGCGATTTGAATGGCGCGAAAAAATGGCGGGAAATGTTTCCACAGAGTAGGTCACCCCTAGATGCCTGCAATAATGTACACTCTCTGTCGCTGTCTTCGCAACCACCTATATTTATGTAATAAAAAAAATAACATTCTATTTTTATCGCGCACACATTGTGTTTTTTACGTTCGTGTGTTCTTGACGAGCTCGTAGGCTAGACGCGGTGCCAGATCGCAACCGATCTGTAAAGATAAGCGACAGTGTAAAAACATCCGACACGGGCCGTCTACTAGCCC
>DWQT01000472.1:0-22482 GCA_018244895.1 Myscelus amystis hages | reverse complement strand
CGGAAACTTGTCAACTACACTAGACACTTGAACGCAACGTGTTCACACAGCGGTTGATGCGACACTAAATATTGTGTGACAATAAATTTACCCATTACAGACACTCGTGATCATTCAGAGACATTCGATGTATACACTGAGTGTACAGTATATAGTGTCGTAGTCTGAACCGGCCTTAACATCTGTTAGATACTCGTACCAAGATTTCTGGGCATTGCATGGAATTGGTAGTACAATAGTATACGAGTAATTCAAAAAAAAATATTCGTACACGTGTAAGCGGGGATGCGGTTGAAAACTAACTCAATATTGACGACTACTTAGTTGTAGTTAAAGTAGACAACGTGTACATTAACGCTACTTACTCGTATATTGCATTATACGTGAGGTGTACCTTTGCTAAATTTCTTATAATAGCAATTCTACAAATTATCTCTGATATGACCATATAAAAAGAACTTGCCGGCCTTCTTTATAACCCCGTACAAGGAACTTTGAAACTGACAAGATCCAGTATAACACTGTCTGTTGGAAGTGAGGTAATAGAAATAACGATATCAAACCATTAACTTTCATATTATACTCGTCCTAATCTAAAAAGTTTCTGCTAAGTAGCTATTTAAAATGATAAAATACAGCGTTTAAAAAACTCTCCGACATCCCCGTGGCAATATCGCGTAATTTATACCAGTCCACCCTTTCCGACTGAATCAAATAAATCAAATTAAAGCACTCTACCACGCTCCGGCGAACATACGAGTGCCCAAGACGTTTTGTCAAATTTATTATTTTATTTATTTTTTTATCGCACAATTCATTGTGGTATCTTCATTGTCCTCCCGAGTAGCCTGTGACAAATTTGATGACGATAGGGGTCACAAGCGTCGCTCTCAATGATCTATGGTTTATGGGTTGGTAAAAGATACGTTAGTGAATTTTAGAGGCGATTTAAGTTTCCAATCTAGCGTACACCGTTTGGTACAATTCCTTGCGGCGCTCGCACAATCGTTATGACAATTTATTTGATATGTTAACGGACCGTAAAGGTTTTGTCGTGGGATTTTTTGTGAGATGTATAATTTCTGTACTTAGGAACACGTGCAAAACTTTTTTTTTTCGAATTCGTTTAATCGTTGTAGATGTGAAAAAAAAAACCGTTTTTAGATGCTTATGATAAAATTTTCTTCGCATTGATAAAATAAGCACCGTCGATCCCATGAACGTTATTGGTCAATTGACTAATAACACCTGCATGTTAGGTGGGTTAATGTTAGCAAACATGTAATTTCTGATAATGATAAAGTTTCAGCATAAACACCGATCAAATATATGAAATATACCGACAAATGATCACATGAGACACAGTTTCACCCTGTTAAAATAATAGGAAAAGTAAATTAGAGAACTGTTTGTTCAACAGAACGAAATGGAAGCGTCAAACGGCCGTTGGCTTGGAGCTGCTCGCGGAGGCCGGGAACTACGCGGCGCTGCAGAGACTGTACGGGGGCTACTGGCCCGCGGTGCCCGCCTACCCCGCGCAGCCCGCGCCCGCCGCCGACCTGTACTACCGGCAGGCCGCCGCCACGGCCGCGGCCGCCGCCTCCGCCAGCGCCAACACTCTACAGAAACCGTTGCCATACCGGTCAGTGCCTTTCATTACATATCGCTCACCTAGCAGTCCACCTCGCCCAGCAGTGCAGCTCACCTGGCACCTCACTCCCGTCGTTTACAAAGATATTGATTTTTATCTTAATTTTGCTCCAAATGAAATGTTGCTTTTGCTATTACGACTGTGATGTATTTGTTTTCTTGTATTCATGCTTTGCTAAACCTTCATGCTAAGTAGCATTTTCTACCAGCCAACCTCAGGGTTGTGCTCAGAGATGTCGAACCCGAAAGAGAAATGTCAAAATGGATTTTATAATTATTGTAAATTAAAACTTCTGTATTAATATATTCATTACTTTAATTTCAATTAGACTGTAAATTTCTTAATTTTGTTACTGATTGAATTACATGTTGAACGTTAGTTTCAAATTAATGAATTGATTAGTTATAGTTAGTGTATTTGGAAATGATTTTAATATATTACGGCTTATATATTACGTTTTGCTTTGTCTCCTTGCGCAAGATGTTCACCTGTATAATTGAGGTGAAACACTTGTGTACATTCATAATAAGCGTTTGTGATCCGATTGTTGTTGCAACATTTTAATATAATATATTTAGTACATAAATGGCAGTATTAAATACATTTTAGTTACTTTAACGTAAGCATTTGCTACTTACATATGAATACCTAATGTAGACGATGCGTTACTACCATTAGCAACTACGTTGAAAGCCGTAGGTATTTGTTTGTAAGAAGGACTTCAATTATATGAAAGTAGCTGCACCAGAATTTCAACGGTTAATTCAATGTTGCTTTTCATTCTGTACTGCTATTCATTTTTATCTGTAGGTACACAATTGAATCGGTTAATGACTGATTTATATAAAAGATATTTTATTAGTTTTAAGAGAACGCGATGAAGTCAATAACAAAATGGTGTTTTGTACAGATTGTACCCGGGCGCGTCTCTCGCCGGCGTTCCTCCGCTGGGGCTGGGTCTGCCGGGCCCGTCGGCGCACCTCGGGTCCCTGGGGGGCCCGGCTCTGGGGGCACTGGGCTACTACGCCCAGGCGCGGCGCACGCCGTCCCCCGAGGTGGACCCCGGGAGCCCCGCGCCGCCGCCCCGCTCGCCGCGCGAGCCCTCCCTTGGCCGGCGCTCCGACGACGAGGACGACGACGAACCGATACACGTGTAAAACCGAGTGTCGTGTGACGGACAAACATTCGACAAATTTATTTTGCGTACAAGTGGCTGTAGAACTATAAGTGACTCTCGTTAACGAACACAATCCTGAAGACGAAGACATACTAGTGCAGGTGCGCGGCGCGGCGCGGCGCGGCGCGGCGCGCGTTTCGTGAAGCCGATACGTTTCGGTAAGCCGCTGCGGTTTCCGTGTGGACTAGTGGATAAATTATTAAAATTTGTTGCACTTCTTATTTTATTTGCACTTGTAGCGCAGGAACTTTTATGCGTTTTCGAGTTAAGTGTACCCGAGAGTATTCGTTCGTGCCGGCGACGCTTGTCCAAAATAATTAATGTGATATTATAAGCTCAGAGTAACTTAGATACCTAATGTAAGAGACCGTATGTATGATATTTGACGTCGTGTAAGTACTAGATACCACGTACACTAATATAATGTGCTTGGAACATTACTGTATGTAAATTGATAAAACTGAATCTGTGCTTTTAACCGTACTTAATTCTTGCACTTTCACGGGTGAATTTTGAATGTTTGCGTCTTTATGTATTTACATTGAAATAATCGTTTAACAACAGATTTTGTTAAGACAATATTACAAGTATTGAAAAACAGAAATCCATCGTCTATACTATACCTATACTGTATCCAATTTTAAAATATTACTGATGCATTCGAGCAAACGTAATAACAATATATTTTTCCAATAACCTATCAACTAACTTACAATATTGATTACGAGGGACGTCAGCATAGACGATTGGTAGAGTCGGTGGTTTGACTATTGCGAAATAATTACTAAATTCGTAATAATAAAAAAGTTTAACGTGAATTGTGCAAAAAAATGATGTAAAATAGCATGATTATATTATTATGTATGTATTATTAGTATTAAATACACAATTTTAAACATTAAGTTTAGATATGTATCGTAACTACAAACCATTGTAGGTGTACGGCGAATGTACGCGTATGTACTTAAGCAACCCGGTACGTGGCATTTTATGTCCAATAGATTTTGTGGTGTTTTGTAATTAAAATGTTGTCAATTAACATGCTTTTGTTTTATCCACAATCCAATACTTGTTTAATTTCGGAGAAAACCATGACTTTGAAACCTCGACTCCAGCAATAGAAACATTATAGGTTGGAAAAACAATTAGAAATATTCTTTAAAGATCGTTCGTATGTTATTCACTGGTATCACACCGCGCTCTACAATGATAATGCCTATTACACCGTCGTGAGAAGACTTAATATATTTAAGATGTGTGAATAACACTTATTAGCGCAATATCCAAAAGCTAGCCGCTACACACATAGCGATTATGACATCCGGGACCCAGCTATAGCTGCCTTATACAAAAAAATCACACACAACACGATAATATGAAAATGAATTATGGACATGTGTATTAAATTATTATGAGTTTTAATTTCCATGTTATAATTTTATTTCTGTATTCTCACACAAAATTATTTTTTTGATTATTTATAACCACCGCGCATTTATCCTCGGCTATGTTGGCAGCGAGCCTCACAGTTTTTGCCCATTTAACTTATGTTCTTTATCACTATTAAGAAACCGACGTAATGTGAACGCAAACATAAAATACCAAACACATAAATATCCTTCCAAGCAAAACGATGGAGATTATGATTGTAGATTAAACGGGTAATATTGTAAAAAGCCGTCTAGTTCATTAGTTTCGGCAGTTAAGACTTGTAACAAACACACTTAAATCTAGTAGCGCTATAGCGGTACAAAAACGCCGTGCAGTCACGCCATCGGCTCACACTCGGCTAATAGAACCATGTTAAATTGTGTGTGCTATCTTTATTCGTAAAGCCGTGTACGCACTAGGCATGCGTATCTTGCTATTTGCACAGACATCAAACCCATACGCAACATACCCCAGATTCTGTCGTTGTATGCGAGAAAAGAGACTTAGGGAATGGTATACCTCTTGCTTGTTTATTATCGTTTTAAATGTTATTCGGCTCCCACACGAACGGAATCATAGATAAAAACTTCGAAGCTCATGTTTTTAACCGACTTCCAAAAGGAGGAGGTTCTCAATTCGGCCGGTATATATGTATATATTGGTGCTCGTATTCATTTAAGTGATTAAAATATAATTTTTTGTTTAAGGCTTAGCACTGACTTCAAACCTATTAGTAAATAGCACATATAAATAATGGGTAGTATATATTAATATGAAATCTTTATTATTTTTTACTTTTTTCTTTCGAAGTCGGTTTTTTATAACGTAGTTATTTTTATTATTACATCAATTTAACGATTTCGTACAGAGTATTCGAACGCAAGGTACGGTCAAGGTCGGTATCTGTCGTTGCGTTCGGATACATTGTATGAAATCCTCTTAAACCTATCCGAGTGCTATATCACGCCAGCCACCTACAACGTACTCGTATGGAGTTAATTTACTGAGAAATCGATTTATTCACTGACATCTGTGTTCAGTCGGTCGGTTACGTGACCCTGAGCAAATTGTGTAAGTATCTTATACAGATATCCAATTGACAAATGCTGCAAACAGATTGATTGCCTAGTACAAATGGGGCCTTAGACTTAGCCGGTGGTTATCCGCCTGCCTGGGTATCGGACTATGTAACTTCAACTAAGTTGCAAAATATACGTTGGTACTTGTGTACAGCGGCTACAATGTATACCATACAATTTTGACGTCACGATCGCAACCAGACTGGCGATGTGAAAAGTAATTAAGTGCGGAAAGATTGCCAAGTAATTGCATCTCAATTAATACTCGATGTATCTTACAAATGCAAGTAGATAATGTACACCAACTGTAGATGTTCTGAGTAATTTGTTGAAATATGAACTAAGTTCAAATAGGAAGACAGAAAAGATATTTTTTATGAAATTATCTAATAATTTACCTATTAATAAAATACAATACACATGACGAAGAAGGATGCACACTTCAGAGTTCTTTAATATTCTTTGGCCGTATGAAGCATGCCCATACGTAATTAACCAACGTGATAATGAACTAGTAGACATTAAAAACATTACATAAGGAGACCTTTTTTCAGCAGTGGAATAGTAAAAAGGTTCAATAAAACGCCTTTTAAAGAGAAGAAAAAATTGTGAATGTATTGGAACGACGATTTCCTAAAAGACATGTTTACGAAAACTCGTAGAGCCTTCATCGATCAGGCAAGTCAACGCCGCTATAGTAAGTCTGTTATGTTTACACAATCGTAATGTTCAAACTTGCGTTCGGGGCTTTTCTTGATTTCCTACGAAACATTTTTAGTGGGCATAAAACCTATTTAAAAAGCAATCAGTCAGCAGTTGCTGATTACCCATGGAGCACGCCACCGACCGTGTTCACAAAACGGGGCAATTAACAACACCCCCTGCCCTGCCCGTTTCCTGCCCCTCTCATGCTGCCCAGCTGATCTAATCGCAAAACGACCGTTTTCTGGAATCGCCACTACAAACTATTGCGTGTTTTATCGGGTTCAGCGACGCCTCGGTCGAGTTGTATTGCTAGCTCTTGCGAACGACGTTAAAGGTGAAGTTTTAATTTTCACTGCTTATGCTCGCTCGCGTAGTTGTAACTTTTTAAAAGAGATCCAAAAATATCTTTATCTAACTACCTACTACACAGATGTGTCCATTAAATTTGATGCATATTGTTTAAAAATCTAGACACGAAACTGGTAAATAATAAATGTAGCAATAACGAAAAAATGACTCAAAGCACATTATTGTATGTAAATTAAATTGTTTCCGTGACGTATCAGTGGATATGCGCCAGATAGATCGTTGCATATTTTCCGTCAGTTGCACATTTAAGGCGAGATGCGAGATGCTCAATAAAAAGGCAAACATTCGTTTAGCACGCCACGAGCGGAGCATTGCATATTAACATCGTCTAAACGTTCTTTAATCACGAGCGTCACGGCTCTTTTATCTCGACGCGGGCATTCTACGTGGCTGCAATCAATACCGACAACACCTCATCTCCATTATTCGGCCGTTTCGAAGCGGATGTGTTTTGAACAATTACTAATACATGCATGTGAAAACATTTTCGACATTTGTATAATTTGTAAAAATTCTTGTATTTCTGAAATTTAAGTCACAAATATGTGTGTGTGCTAAGTACATTTTTTCTAATTACGAGTATATACCGAAATACCAAGCAAGAATTAAAATGAGGAAAATATTCAATGAACATTATTTTAAAAAGACATTGATATCAGCCTTCTAAACAGCGTTTAGTTGTTCACATTTGTCTGACATCGTATTAGAAGCTTGCTTCCTTCCTCACTATAACTGTTAAATTACGCACACTTAACTACAATAATATCAACAATTTTGCATTCATCACATTTTGTAGTCTCCACTTAAACAGATTTCCTGGAATTTATGTAAGTCGTCCGTTCACTGAAGCAATTAATGACTACTTTTGTATAATTAATAATTACAATATGCATCTTGATTTCCAATCGTAATTGGTATTTAGTACTAGAGTATGAGTACCCGATTCGATTGAGTATGAAAGAGATGGGTATTTTATACAACTTGTAACCCAATATTGTAGGGTTTATAAGAATTACGTGTAATCACTTTTAAATTATATTCGTTAATGACACGCTTTCGTTCTCCACACGAGTCGAATATGTAACTTTAAGCGAAATTCGAATTATTTTAGTGAATAAATAGTTGTTGCAATTAACTCAACACTTACGTCATATTTGGGGTTCGTTTCGTTCCCACGGATAGACAAAAAGAGTGTAGTTGGAACAGCGAGTGTTTTTATATTTACTGATTTGCCGAGTGTTTAGCACTAAATCAATGGTCAACAGTCGCCCCTGCGCGCTGTAGATCTGTATCGCTTCCGGCCGCGCCGCCGCGCGCCGTAATTACTCATTACCAGCCGTTTTAAGCCTTTTGTCCACCGCTCGCAGTGTCACTGGCGCCGGTAAACGATCACCGAGACCAACGAACTGTATGAAATGTTTAGATTTCCTACTCGTTATTACAGAGCGCCCATTACATTACTCTGTCCTGTATACGTTTAAAGTGGAGGGGATAGCGTGTAGAATAAACGGTGCGTGTAAAAAGCAACTTCTATTTTCCTGTTTCTTATGAGGTACCAATTAAATTTTTGGCATGTTTATAATTGCTCACTAACCTACGTGTTTCGCGTACCGCATATCTACGGCGCCAGCATAGAGATTAGGAATGAGATATTTTCAAAAACACATTACCTACAGAGGAATTTTATTTAGGGCATTAATAATTTGAAATAGAATTACAGTGGAATGTGGAAACGATGTTTACGATTTTCACTTGTTATATATAGCCAATAATCATGAATTTAATGAGTTAATTATTGATTAGCGGCTGTAATAAAGATTTTGTTGATCGCTTGCAGTCACCTGCACCTATTAGCGTCGTCGGTGCGCCCCAATGTGCTACCATATGTTCGTATAAAATTATTTTCAATTAATTATTTGTGTACAGTATTGAATTACATGTATATTCTGTTCTTTGGATTTTAGTTGCCTAACAATGAATAAAAAAACAAGTAGATATTTAAAATCACCTTGAAGTCAGCTATCAGTTTCTATCGAAGTTTGAGATACAATTCATGTAATTCAGTTGAATACAATTACTAAGGGGCCAATTTTTTAAATTTGATTCAGTAGGTAGTCCTCATTGAATTTTTTGTCGACCCTTTTATCATTCCACTGCCGAACACACACCCCACTCTGACCTTATCAATTCGTTATCCAAATCCGAGGCCACGTTACAAGTTGAAAGCTAGGTATTAAACTATTTCTAGAACTTTTTAAAATAATATTATATGGTTATCCAAAATATATTTTATCAGTGAGCGTTTATAAATCAAAACGTGTATGAAACGTTATAAAATTCGTTTATATAACTTCTGGTGATAGTGTAGCAAATGGAATTTTATCATAAATTGTAATAAATAAAAAATATTACAAAATATACATGCGTCATAAGAGTTACCAGCGAATTTTTATACTTATGAATATTCATCATTATCTACATTTGTTTAAATGAAGCTGTAATACCTTAATAAAAATCATAACTTTAATATGAAATAGTTAAAATGAACGCAGGTCCTATCAATCTCGCCAGGACTGCTACTAGCAACAACAATTTAACAATAGCAGTTAAATCAATTTATTCATGAATACAGTTACAGTTAGAGTCAATTGTTTATCGGCCGTTTTCCCGACATGATACGTAATTAAGCAGCGCTCCGATTTGAATAGCGAAGCGGAGCAATTTTTATTTTACACGAACGCGATAGTATCGCGGCCATAATTAACCGTACCGTTTAGTCGCGCCCGTAAGCGACTCCAGTGCGAGCTAGTACACGCTACGCCGCAAGTTGCGCCGCAAAAACTCTAATTATTCCTTCTCTAAACTCATAAATGATTACCCGCGTCGTTTTAAATGTTACGTTGAAGAGTTCATTCGTGTCGGCATAGCATCTGTTATTGAATGACTTTAGTTGACTAATATATCGGTTAATTGTATTAAATAAAGTTTTATTTCGACAGCTTTTTCTGTTGCCTTTCGGACGCAATGATTCAAGTGGCAGCGACTACTTAACATCAGTGGCTTCATATTTACAGGATTTTTGTAAAATTTTGCCAGCACTGTAAAACCTACATATGTATGTCCAATATTGAATTTAAACTGAATGATGAAGCAATATTTAGGTAACAATACAACTATATACTACATACGTATTCTTCAACTGTAAAAGAAGGTACAGGAAAAGTAAGTTGGAATACATAATGAGAAATCTGAAATATGAATAGCTGAAACTCGGCATTTAATATATTCGGCGAATTAAATAATATGTCATTTCAAATACATTCAATTGTTCTGTTTTGTTACCTTTGATCTTTTAATTTGTAAACGTCTACCCGTTTACCCCTTTGACTCGATCTGTATTTAAATAAGTTAAAATATGTCTAAACATTCGTAGGATATTTTTAATTTTGATATCACTCCTACCAGAAAATCAAATAGGTATATAGTAAGTATAAAAATGGAAAAAACAAAACACAAATATGTATTTTTATTAAAAACATTGAAACAACTAAAAGTATCTTGTGAAATATCAGCAATTGTATTACCAACATTGGACTTAAAATTACCCTTTTAATTTAATGAATAACAGACAGAGTTTCGATATACTGCGTACATTAGATTTTATCATTAAATGGCCCGTGCATTAAAATGCGCAATTAGCTCTACTGTGCCATACATCTAAATGGCGGGAAAGCAACATTTTACGTGAATAGACAATTGATAGCTTGATTGCCATTGGATTAATAATGGTGAATGAAGCTACATTGCTACAATGATTCGAAATTGTTCATGTGCCAGTATCTTGCGGGCAATGTTTTAGTGTTATTACAGAGTTGCACCGTTCGTGTTGCTATGCCGCAGTGGTAATAGAAAATTATGAACACTATTTGCACTTCATGTTGATTTTCATTTGCCCTGCCATCGAACAATCTTATCGTTCAAACAAACACACCGACTCAGTCATTTGCAGTATTTGCAATCAGAATAAAATTATATTTGCTCCATTGATTGATTCGCTTACTATAGTTTTATATTACGTGATATTACATTTTGAGCCGACAGATTGTAAAGTCTATGTTGTAGAGTCAACATGATACCTATAAAATTATTTTTAAATGCTTTTCATGATAAGTGCAAGTATTAGTAACATACAATACCAATAGTATAATATATAAAACAAATTTTATAAAAAGAACACTTCCATTGAATAATCGCCTTTATTGCTATCCACGCTAGATTCGTTCTCATTCGGCATAAGCAAGGTACCTAATATTTTGAAATGCAATGTCTATATCCATTGGCATTGCGTTAGATGATAGCGTTATCAACAATGTCTTAGTAACGTTTCTATAAAATCGATTAAATCAGTACGTAGTCAGCATTCAAACGACAATGTATCGAGCCGCCGCCCGCGCCGCGCGCTGCCCGCGCCGCGCGAGATCGTATCGGCCGCGGTAATTACTCGTTTCGTTTTAGTCGCGTTCTGTCGCGATAACTTCGCTCTACGGTTTGTTTGCACTTTTTTGTAATGGATTTATATTGATTTTTAATGGTAATACGGTGCGTAACAATGTATATTTCTATGTTTCAAGCTTTCCATTAACTCAAATTGTCAGTGTTGATGTTATAACACAATTACAGCATATTAAAAATGTTTGCTCTTTTTTAAAATATCATTATTGGACATCGACATTAATTTGGCCAATAGTAGAGAATAATATGCCATTTAAAAAAAATTAATACGATCATGATTCTCATGGCGCGCGCGCACACGCAACAATTTTGACAAGCAAATTGGATAATACGCGGGAAACGCAATGGAATACATTTTATACATTGTTCTGTCACACGAGCTCGATTGTCAGCGTTCTTTTCCAATTTTAATGCGCCATTTTTGAAATTATGGAAATGAAACGGACGTTTCGCGGTTAGCTACCTCCGGCTACCTACATTGTCGGTGAGGAACGCCGGATTATATACACTCGTGTTTAAGTAACGGTACGCACTTATTGCCCCTCGCACAGGTATTCGAGTGTCATTATGTCATCAGTTCGAGATTGAGTTGTATACAGGTGCAATTGTTCAAAACACTGTCACAACAGAAAAACGAATTCTTCAGATGGTCTGCTTTAGCGGGTGTTAGGATGTTTGCACGGCAGACTGACAGGATAAAATAGCCGTTACGTCTTATTGAAATATTTCTATTACAAGTAAATATTAAGGGCATACAGAAAAATTCTATCAATACCACTCTATTGCTGTAACAGTGAAGGAAGACGTCGTGAAGAAATTGAAATATTGGAGCTTACTAGTTTTTCAAGGCGAGTGATGTAGCGCCGCTCACATTTACCGGCATGACAGACAATGATACCACAGCCTCGTCTAACAGTGAAGTGAAGTAAGTGTTGATGGTGATGATGATTTAAATAACTTTAGTTGTTACTAAATTATCCACGTAGGTACGGTCAAGAACGCCTCAGCCCGTAAACCGTAAATATCCATTATGCGGCTAACCTGTGTCAGTAATGAGGGCGATATCGCCGTTTTGTAGCGCGTAATCGCGATGTTATCGCCGCCCCCTCCCGCGCCGTCGACCGTGACCCCCGCAACACTGACCAAACGCTTACTTGAGCCTATTCTGACAAACATGTAACGAAGCAAAAATAATAGTCTAAGAAATTTTTTTAAACCAAATATTTAATAAATGTAATTTTTAAAAATCTATCTAAAATTATTTGGCAAATTTATATTTCTTATGAGATGAACCGATCAAATTAAGACCACAGTAGACTTTCCCGTACATGACTAACCACGGCGATGACCACGATCACTCTACCAAGAATCAACGTAAAGAAACCTAAACCTCTACTCCTGTTTGGACAGACAACCAGCACAATACAAGTTAAAGATAGTGAAACAGGTAAGTATGCCACACGTAAAAAAATATTACGAAAAATTATGCATAGAACGAATGAGTATTTAATTTAAATCGAGAACTGAATATAACCCTAGACTATGTTGACTGAGCTGCCTAAATTATTTATTTATTTATATTGAATGAACTAAAAACGTTTTACTTATTGAACGTAATTCACTTATACGAGTACTACAAACTTACGTCATTTGTCACATATTTCGCTTTAACCAAGCTTTTATAAAGCTACTGATTATTGAGAATAAAAAAATTAGTAGGTACACTTTATTTACTAACAGAATCGATGCTCATGAATTAAACTAGGTACATGAATTCCTGCGTAAATTATGTAGATATAAACAACTTCAGTTAATCTGTTTAAAGTTTCAATTGCCCGGAAATAATTATACTGCTAATAGAATCCGAATATAATATTTGTAGGTATATATACCAACATGAAGTCGGTACATTGAGCCTCTTGATATAATAATTAAAGAACAGCAGTTAAACGCATGGCATTAACATTGTCGCTAAAATGTAACCATTAATGTGGCTCACAAACAATTGCCTCCCCACGTGTTTTAATGGCGCACTTAATTATCATACAGACTGGTTTTATTTTCGAGACTGAACGCATCAAAATTCGTTATGAATAATGAGGTTGGATTTTAAGCTTCGTTACGTCTTGTCAGTTAAATGAGCTTTTATATGAAAAAAGGTTTGTATGGACTGATTATAATTACAGACTTCGTTGCATATTTAATTAAGCATAAGGCGTGGTTGTAGGCAGATCGTAGCTCGACGGCCGCTGGGACTTGCGCTGGTACAGTGGTGTTTTTTTTACTGCTACGAAATATCTATATTCACTTCTATTTATTATGATTTGCATAAAATGACAGCTCACCTAAATTTATCAGTGCAAAAAAAATTTAAAAAATTAAAATTTTGCCGTTATTCTTTTTAAATACCTTCAAATCAATCAAATGGCAAAAACACGAAACAACTCTAACAATCCTTTGTACTCGTATATCAATGAGTAGTGGGACCGTTTCATCACAGGTGTCAGTTGTGAGGTAATTGTAGTTCGATTTGTACTAATATTATTATTAGTAAGCAGTTATAACATGATTTAAAACTACTAAACTAACATACAATTTTCTTGAGCATCTAAATAAAGATTACATCAGGAACTAACCATAACATTAGGTATTTTTCCGCGTACAGTCGCGTGCGGTAGTTTTAAAAACGAAGGAAGAATATGTCAATACGAAACCTACTCGTATATTGGTTTTAACAGATAATTAAAAAAAATATTTCCGCGAGATGCGATTACTTAAGAATATGTAGGTATTCACTTAGATTAGGTGTTTTAACACCACCTCGGTAGATATTTTATATAATATTGGTAAATGCGAGGCCACTTAATTTAATTAACCGACGTATGCAGTTGTTATATTACCCACACTGAAATAATAGAATAAGACATTGAATCGTTTCTTTTTTATAATCATTAAACCTAACTATTTTTAATTATGACACAATTTTATTCTAATTTTACGATTAGCGAACGAGGATGTTTAATACAAGTCTACATCTATTTAAGCAAATTCGACTAATTAACACGCGATTAATAATATAATGATCTCTTGCTTTTATATAAATTGTATAATGTTCAAGTTAATGAATATTTAAAATATTTGCTTGTAATGTTTTTTTCCTTTCTTTGTAATTAGTGCTCGCTAATTAGTTTTTGTCGTACTATTGTAACAAACAAAACTTATATACATAGTTAATAATTTATGAATAATTCCGATTTCAGCTATAAACTTCAACACTTAAACTTCAAGATCACGTTTCATAATCAACGACATTGAATACAACAAAAATATAGTCCGTTTTGCGACCTTCGTACGAGCAGCGGAAGGCTATAACGTATTACCCCCGTACTGCTGCGAAATATTCTATCCCACATGTAGCGGGTGAAGCCGTGTGCTCCCTCATTAGCAACGAAGTTTGAAACGAAATAAACATAATCAAGTTTTCACCTATACTTGATGTAGTTTTTAGAACATGATTTTACATGACAATTATCTAATTTTATTTATTAAATGCCCGTAATTCTAAAAGTCAGCTCCTATTGATATAGAAATTTTCATAGCGTCGCAATAACGACATTGTCTATTATTATAGATCATATAATCATATAAAATGGAAATATTTATTTACAATATTTACATGAAAAATACAAAAGTAAATACACGTATTAATAGTGAATAATATTGGTAAAATTGTATTAAACATAAAAAATGGCTGGTTCGTTTTAGCGCACAACTAATTTGATTGTTTCGATAACGACAATGCGTTGTGTGGGCACAGTGCGGGTGTGTGCGTGCGCGGAGTAGTGTGTGTCACTAATTGCCGCGTCCGGCGGAAGTGGCCGGCCCGAGGTTGGTGTCAGGTGACGCGGCCCACCTGTGTGTGTGTCCAACGATCCAATGACCGCTTTCTAACCGATATTTGAGTGATTGCACGCAGAACTAGTGTTTCTTCTTAAATTCGCAAGTTATTAATATCTATTCACTGCTCACTCTACTTTTCAAACGGTTAAAATGAGAATATTGATGTATTAAATGAAATTCATTAATTCCTCGATGTGTAGGGGATATTTTTATTACCAATCTTTAGAATATAAAATATATCTCAATGCAGGCGACTATTATTTTAATTGAAAACTCCCTATTTACAATTCCGTTTAAAACTTAAAATAAATTTTGGGGTCAGACCGTTTTTCTAATATCTTTGAATGTTACAAGCGTATACAACCTATAACTTTCCAATGCACGGAATGACGACCGCAGGCAGTTTAGTTCTCATACAATTGTGATACAATGATCGATTCGTACTTCTATTACCGTTTACTGTTACCGATATGGTCATGTAAAGGTTCCTTCTATCGATGTTAACCTTTGAACGATTGCCGTGCCGTGCGGAGAAATTAAAAAATGTTTGAAGAGAACAAAATCCATTAGGTAGTGTAATATAGATATAGTGTAAAAAAGATATCTATTAGATTATTATTTCGCATAAATTGCAATTAAGGAAAAATAAAATAAAATTTGGCGAAACACCTATTTTAACACATAATACAGTGTTAAATATAATATAATCCATTATTACACGAGTACAGTGCCGAGTAGGAGTTAAATTAATGATTCGCTGTGTAACCGAGTAATAAACAAAATTAATTAACACTTATTATATGTATTGTAATATTATTCAAATATTTTTGCCAAAAATACGTATTTTATGTTGAATGGTAATTTTGACACAAGTAATTGTTGGTTATGTAACAAGATTGATACCTACCACAGACAATCACGTTAGTTCTTATTTTCCACTACTTATAATGACGAACGCAAAAAATTACAATTATTGAGACTGTAATATCTTTAATTTAAAGAAATCGAACGTAAATTTAAAACGACGTCATGGACTGTTCGAGCGGGGAACAACTTTTTTTTCTGTATTGCATTTCTGTCTAATCCATGTTGCGGTGACCACTTAACTGCATGAACGTTTGCTATAACTACAACTATACAAAACCCTATTCCTAGCACCTATTCATGACTTTCAATTTGCAACAAAAAAACGTTGCGATCAAGAAATGTCGTGAGCTAATGTGTCGACTCGGCGCCCGGAATGCTCGCCATTTTATTTTTTTCCTCTCCCCCATAATTACGTAATTAGTGGCGATGAATTGGAAGTGCATTTAATGTGGGACCTTTTGTCCGCGGTCGACATGCGCCCGCGCTCCGTTTTGTTTCTTTCCTCCACCAGCTGTTCTACGAAAAAATAATTTCTGCAACTTCTGTATACGACAATTTCCTTTATAAGTTAACATCCCTAACACAGCACGTAACAGCTAAGGTGTTTATAGTAACATTTCGATTAAACGCTAAATTCAATTAATTGATAATGATTTTGAAGAGTTAATTAAAAACTTCACTAAGATTCGTATGTTGTACATTTGAAATATGTTCAAATTATTATTTACATATTATAAATGGTTTCTAAAAGGAGTATTTTAGAAAACCATTTGCTGTTTAGTCTTATAAGAGCCATTTATAACACTTTACTTAAACTTTATCACTATCGATTCTTTCAATAAAATATTTCTTTCAGTTGTATGAATAACGAAATAAATGTTGAAGTCGAATTAAAAAAACCATACAAAAAGCTCTCGTTACTGAATACTTTAAATTCAAATTAGTTTTATAATTACGTAGCTTTACACAATCCTTTTGACAACTTTTAAAGATCATTTTATTTATAACAGATTCTCTCGAGCTTCAGTTCTCTGTAATATCAAAATCATTAATTGCATTGGAAAGTGAAAAGAAAGCCTGCGTATAGTTATTTATGGGTGTCGTAATATGGGTCATATTAGGCTCGGCTGCGGAAGGGTTCGCTGGCATTTGGCGCGCGGCGGCCTGCGGTCACACGTCATTTAGGGCTCCAAATGTTCCGATATTGATGGTTAATAGATTAGAGCATGCTATACAACGCTTGTGTAGATATATGCACATTACAGTTGATTGCTTGGGCATTAAATTAGGGTAGCCACAAGAATGTATGTGCTTAGTCATTATATAATAGTACCAAATTAATATTAGCCGACTGTTAAATTAAATAGTTGGCCTATATGTAGAATGCATATTATTTAAAAAATGTTTATATTTATAGAATGAAAAATTATAACCGAATACATTATATAGGTATTTTATAAATGAAACATCCATTGCTAAACTATTGGCGATCGTAGCAGTTGTTTTCAATGACAGTGACAACAGTAACGGTAGTTGAGAACGGCCCCAACCTTCTTACAGTGAGAGGAAACCCGTCTTCACCAGTGGGACAATAAATTGGTCAAAAAAAAACTTACAAAAGTCAGCAAATCACGATCTGGAGCGTGGAAGTCGGGCCCAATTATTGCAAGAAACAATGTGATATTATTCAAATGCTGAAAATAAAAGCGTGAAAGATTTACGAGTGAACTTCTTGAATTCCGAGGATTGTCATATCGAGAGCGCCCCGGTTGGCATTAGATTTATAGCAGGACGTGAGATAATAATAATTCCCTTTCAATTAGCGTTCAATGAATATAGTAGTGGTATTGCGTTCGAGCGGTTGCACGATTCGACACGCAATATCGACGCCAACAGCCGATGGATCCATTCATCATTATTATAAATGCGCTACACTCACTTATTTACGGAAATCGATATTTTTTTCGGTATCGACTATGAATGCTCGATTACACCGCGACGGCAAACGTCACGGTATTGTGTGAGATGACCCCGCCATTGTTGCCGCTCGCCTGCAGGCCATCGCTGACTCCCGACACTGCCGCGCCGCCTGTTACCATATTTAGTTCCACCTCTGTTTAATGTTATCTTGCAATTATTGATTATAACACTTCACGCTAATATACACCGCTTTTACACAAAACTGACACCAATAATGAATGTTAGAGAAAACGGAATAAAAAAACGAAAGACGTTTTAATTCTGACGTCGAGTTCAACTTTATATGTTCGCATCAGAAACGTATCGGTAAATTTCAATAGATAACTGGCAATGTAGGAAGCCGTATAGTTCCGCAAATCCAAATAGCTAGAATATCGATAAACGTCGGCGGGCAATCAGTGGCCGGGCAATTTGCGAGCGATTGTCCGTGGTGAGACGCGAGCTCACGTAAATTGGACGGAAGCTATTCACGCACAAAACAGTGTTATTTGGCCCTTATAACAACCACCCAGTTCCTGATGCTACGGCGACTGCCCGTGTACGTATGTGTAGGTAGCGGGCTAATGCCACTTAACGGTTTCCGCAAATACAGCCCCGAGTGGTTGATCTCTGCGCTGAATTTAAATTGCTAAGTATGACTCTTCCAGGCCGTAACAAAGCAGCGGCCGCACCGCGAACGACGGGCAGCGAGAGGTAAACAAAGACGCAGACGGGCTCTCACGGGGTCACACATCCGTATCCAATGAGAAATACTATTGCGCTACAAAATGGATATCGATATCAATTTTATCCGAGTCAATATTCGTTCCAAAGCTCGCAATCACGAAAACAAATTTGCGTTCATTTCCTTTCCCGCGGAACAAACGTACTTACAGCGGATTCGCCGAGCAATATCTTTTATAAGGCGGTACGTCGTAATGGAAACCATTTCTCATCAATTTTCTAAATAAAGGCGCACAGAAGCCAGCGGATAAAACAAAGCGCGAGCGCTCACGACATAGATTGAGCTGAATTATCGCTTTACCGCAGAACACAATCTGCTCGTAGGTACGTACGCGGGGCCGCGGCTGTGGCGCGAGTACGTGCGCCTTGTATCGGCCTATCGCCCGCGCCGAACCGACTTGTGCACTCTACTCCTGCCGAGATAACACGTGTGAATTATGTTAAACCAAGACTGTTTTTCTCTCTTTATCAATTGACTTCACATCTCCAACGTTTGGTACTGATTAGATCCGAGTAATCTTTCTCTTCCAACGTTTAAGCTCAGAGTTGCTCATCTCTGCCTACTGCCTTTGCACTTTTGCACTTACTGTTATCCAAGCTAGTTTTGATAATAAAACGCCTCTCTAATAGTAACATACTTTTTTCACTATTTATTGTTTACCTTATTTTTGTTCTAATATTTACAAAATCATATTATGTACATTTATAAGTCGCATGGGATTCTTTTTTAGAAATATTGTGAAAGAAAATATGAGAAACTATAATTTTAGGGGCTACGCAATCAAAATGTCTTATAACCACCACAAATTTGGTGAAAGTGTGACGATAATCGTCGCACACTTGTCATACGCATGACAAATGGCAGCCATCTTGCGCTAATAATATTGGGCAAGAATAATGAGCCAAAATCAAACGGCGAAGCATTGTAATTCGCATGTCACAAGTTTCATTAGGTGTGTGCGTGTTGGGCGACATTACGGAAAGCCGGGCCGTCTGTCGAGCGACCTTGTAAAAACAAAATTATAGGCGCCTAAAAGCAATCTGTTACGACATATTTAAGAAGAAAACGGAACTACGGAGCGGACGTGACGTCACTAAGCTAATAAAGCGGAAACTCTACGTAATTGACACACAATTAAAATTTGAATACTCAATTAACTTGATGCGTGTTAACAATCTGTTATAATTTAATTAGCGCAATTTTAATTAGTTGACTTGTACGATATTAGATGCATGTCGTACGAGAAATACTTTAATATCAAAGTGAAAGACAAAATTACTCTTGCAATTTTGCTCTTACAAGTTTTATTAAGTAGATAGTGAAAAACCACCAATTCAAAATCGTACATTAATTTTTTAAATAAATCTTCTGTGCAGATGGCTAAGGTCAAGTTGAAGTCTAAATATAGGTGTTTAACACAAATAAATTTCAAATCTAGGCGTATTACGCAAGAGCATGGAAGCGAAGGCCGAACACGGTGTTGATACCGCCATAATTTTCCGTAATCACATTAAGCTGCAACAAACTGGAGTCGGCTAACCGCCGCCTACTGTCACAGTAGCGTGGCTAACTCGACGACACCTGCGCCTGCCTCTAATGGACTCTAATGCGCCAGGCTCTGTCTTGCGCTAATACCGTGACCGATTCGAGTTATTGTCGTCCTTATATGTTTACCGCGTTTCTAACTTCTGGTGGGTACGCAAGTGTGGAGCGCGTAATGCACTCATAACTACAAGCATCTAACACGACACATGTTCATATCTATCGTTGACTCAAATTTATAAACATGTCAGTAATCTAGAAGCCGATTTCCGAGCTTTTAAGCGAATTCTAAAGAAGATTTGCATTCTGATGGTCTAGACAGTGTATTAAGAAGAAATGTGTGTCTATGACTACAGCCGTTTAATTTAAGTTATAATATAGTTCTATAGTCATAATTATAAGATAATGCGGTTAAACAAATGTTCCTCTAGCCGTTTACAGATACTATAAAGATCGGTGCAGTTGACGAGTTATGAAAGTATCTCTCGCAAGAAAATATAAATGGAAACATAATAAAAAGCTAGCCGGTAAGTTCATTACAAAAATGTAATATCTCGCGTCACAAAAGCGCGGGGTAATCAAGGAACACGGCGTATCTAACTACAACTTTATAGCTCGCGTTATCATCGGCGTATAATGAGTTATGAGAGGATTCCGTTGTTCGTTTTGTGTCCGTCACGAGGTATCGAAGGGCGTCATCCATCATCCGCGGCGACTAATTGCCTGCTACCTTGCTTCGCCTCTCTTATCCTTTTAATTCGTCCTCCGGCGACCTTTACGTGAGGTGAGCTGTTACGTCGAGCTGTGTTGCCTGCAACTTGATTGCAAAAAATCCGTGCAATTAATGCTATGTCAATTTATTTATTGCAATTTAGTGTTACACGTTTACTAAAGGAACGTAGATACGCGAAGGTAAGCATTTATACATCGACATTAATACGTTATAGTATTTAACGTAAAAGTACCTATTTGTTAATTAATTTAATTTGCTTAGTAATACTTGAAATTGTCATAGTATTCAATAACGCAAATACTACGATAATTTACGAGTAACTGACCTCGTCTGAACGTGAAAGAATATTTAAAAACAACCTCTTCCCCATTAACATTATGTTTATTGACGCAGACTAAATACGAGCAAAGTTAAACACAAAGAGCAAATCGCCGAGCAATCTAAATAAACATCAATATGGCCATTTAATACGATACAACAATCGTGCTCCACCAAATCGTAGGCAATCTACTCGATCATCGCAACGCTAGCCGCGGCTAGTCACGAACGAGACCGTTGGCAAATAAAAATAAGCTGAGGACAGAGCGCTCCATCAAAAGGGGTAGCTCGATTAAGTGTCGGTTTGAGTTTTATTCGCCGGGGAGCGGAGCGGCGGGGAGGGGACGTGTGAGCCCGGCGCCCCATTAATCATTAACGCAGCCTGCCTAATGACACCGCCGAAATGGGCCGCCTAGTGACGTCACCAGTGATTATCGATGATTCCAGTGTAGCGGCCGCCTAGCCGCGCTATTTGACACCTTTACAATGCAATGGTAATTGAATATTATTGTGGCGCAGCTACTGCGCTTTTAGACACACACCTTGATGGAATAAAATAAGTACGGCATTTATTGTTTCTACCGGCACACTATTTATAACAGCTGTAATTTAATATCAAGAAAGTATTATGACGCATGGAATTGTGTCTATAAGATTTGGCCAACACATGTTTGCAGATCAAAGGAAGGCCTCGATGAAACTTCATGAGAAACGTTGAGGATTGATACCGTCGAAACTTTTGTTTGTGTAGGTATTTAATTCAAAATCTTTACCTAAATTGATATTGAAGTCGATGGTTTTTATATTAATGTCAATGAGCCCTTCGTCGGTTACGAATGTCGCATCAAAATCGATTTTTCTTCGATACCACATACGTCACAGCGTCTCGTCACTAATTCCGATATTAGATGTCGCTATTAACTCCGCAAAACGTAATTAATCGAATAAGTTTATGATTGATATAACCAGTTTGTGGGGCGCTTAATTCACTTTCCCAATTTCTAAGAGCCAGACGCTTTTATAAAGTTATCCTTTAGCGAAATTTATTGGCTCTAGCACGGTGTTACTGATTTCATTATAACGCGAATCAATTATAAATACCTACTTTAATATGAACAGCCGCTGATTCAATACTGTCATAGATACAAGATATATTTTTTCTACGAGTCTGAAAACCAACCGGCTTTTAATTTTCAAGAAATAAGAACAACGAAATTGTTTTGATGTCGACGTAAAAATACTTTGAATAATTTCACGAAGCACATATGTATTTGGTATACGTACATACCTATTCCTAAGCATGTGTTGCGTTTTCCTTGTTTCACACAACCTGCAATATGTTGAAACGTCGTTGTAAAATACACTCACCCTTAAGGCCGGTTCAGACTACGACACTATACACCGTACACTCAGTGTTTACATCGAATGTCTCTGTGTGAACACGAGTGTCTGTAATTGGTAAATTTATTGTGACACAATATTTAGTGTCGCATC
>DWQT01000471.1:0-22494 GCA_018244895.1 Myscelus amystis hages | reverse complement strand
CTTCATTTGATTCAAAACTGTAAAATAAATATGATATTTTTAATGTTTGCAGTGTGTCAAACTTAATTATGTACATCAATACAATATGGTTCAAAGCTAATATAAAGGCATTATTGTTTTAGATATATTGCTTCCTTTTTTAAATGGTCAAACCAAGGACGTCTTAAAGAGGGGAGGAAGGGACTAAGTCCGTAGCTACCTCTGCGGAACATACGACAGGCTTGAATAGTTAGAAGTGAACATAAAAATACCGACACGTCACTATTACAATATAAAATGCGCAAGGAGCGCGCGCGTGCATTAATTACGAGTACTCTTCGCTTGGCGCTATTTTTCCTGGCAACGTCCGCCGCATGACGTGTACGCCGTATGAAGGACGGGCCCTAATTGACAAGTGTCCCTTCGCGCTGTTTCGCCAAACAAATTGCAACATTTTATCGGCGATCTCTACACACAACGGCCAACTGACATTTTAGACTTTTACGGAGCTAGCAATAATATAAACGAAAACTATGAAGTTGAATTTTATTTTTTAAATTGAAATCGTAAAATTTTATTTCTTAATAACTCCTGCGCTTGCCGGGCCGGGTGTACGCGCGCGCCGTACGCAACATCGACATCAACTGTCACACTGCAAGCTATTACATATTCAACTACCCTCATAAATAGTAATACCTGACAAAACCGAGTAAATGAACCATTCGTATTATTCTTTATATAAATACAACAATACTTAGCATTACCTAATATCAGGGAACCATAAAAAATAATGTTTGTTTAATTAATATTTAAAAACTTATATACTCAAAGAAATTGCTTGAGAAATGTAAAATTTCGTCATTTTCAGTTTATTACTGTATTAGTATTAGAGGTTTTAATACAATTATCTTTTGTTTACACAATTGGTTTAAAACATTTCCTCGATCTCGAAAGTGCGGTAGGTATCTTCTATGGCTCGTTGAACCTTACTCTATGTAATCGAAGCACTAATTATATTCAGGAACTCAAGCGTATCAAAAAAAATATCTCAAATTATTAAAAGCCGCCAACTTATCCTTATCTTACTAATCAGCAAAAACATACTTAACTTACTAAATAGTATGTATATTGTCCTGCTTTTGTCAATAATACCTTAAATTCATTAAACATTATCTGAAATGTCCTCGAAAATAGCAAATAATGGTAAACAGCGTAAGGTTAAAACAATACGATTAATAAGGTAAAAAAATTGGACTTTTTACCTATGAAATACGGGTTATTATAAGTCATAAGATATTAATTATACGGTAAAGCGTTGCAAGCCCAGCAATTTGTAGAGACCTCCAACTAAGTAAAATTAAATATTTTTGCCATTTTTGATGCGAATTTAGTTGCCATTTTATCAGGGACCTCATGAGAAACAACGATTAAGATAGGACGGCTGAAGTACAAGTTCATGTCTGCTAAAGGCCTTAAAGGGCAGATAGGCCGAATAGATTGGTAAGGGGATTAGTAAATAATTTCAGATATCATTTAGACCGACGCGTGAAGAGCGTCCTATTCATTAAAAAAAAAACAATTAAACTAAGGATTTCTAACGTGAAGAAATTATTACTAGAACTGTTCATATTTCAGTTTGAAAAGTGTGTTTTCAAGTCAAATAGCTACTCTTTTGTCGTCAACTTCCAATAGGACGCATAATGACTAATGCTAACTGTACCGCTGCTAACTTTAACTAAATGGACTGCTGATATTCGATCCTAATCCTGCAGTCCAGTTACCAATGTAAATGAAATGAAATCTGTCTAATTATAATCTTTTATTAACTAGTTAAAATGGCACGAACAGTCTTATTCCTACAGTCCTATTCAAAGACCGTTGCAGTCCAGGGGCGTTAGCGGGCACTTGTGACTGCTGCCTGGGTTTTGCACTTTTCACATAAAAAACATGAAAAAATACCCAATATTATTCTTATTATAAGCAATCATCACGCAAGTTTAAAAACTCATTAATTGTTTTAATGAAAGTGATCAAACAAAATAAACAGTTACGAATAATGCAATGTAAGAAATGTTCATGACTAATTGATTAATTTTTGCATGAATTACAATATTTTCACACTACGTTATTCAAACAGCCGCCGGCGACCTAAAAATAGAATAATTAAAACTGCCCGTACAAGCGGTCAGTTGCAAAAAGCCCGCTAAATATGACATTAATTTTACACAGTAAATTGTTATAATTAATTATTTCGTTGCGTCCATTAAGTGATATTTTACCGTTGGATCGAACGCACGCTGCCTGCGAGTGACAGAAGCATTTCATATAATTTGTTTTCATTATAAATTCTGCATATTGTCGTGGTTACGGTCAAGTCAATTGCATACATATAATTAAGTAGTAACAAGGTAGAAATCTATATATGGAATATGATTTTCATTGATATCAATACCACACGTTTATAGTGAAAACATCTTTCATTTCGACACAAACTTCAGCGAAGCCGTAGGTACCAAGAGGTAATTAATAAGTGATTTAAAATCATCGACTTAGTACATCTACTAGGTTGGTAATCGACAACGAGAGACGTATATTTAAAGGCACTCATCCACATTAAGGCTTTGCAATTAAATGTAAGGCAAAACGCGAAAGCGCAATCAACTGCCAATAAAAAATCAATCAGACAATTTGCGGGGTATCTGCGCGCGCGCAATCCTATATCGATCAGATGGACAACGTCTATTATTTGCAGGGCTCGCCCTGCCCACAGTAATTACACCCCTCTAATTGGATAACGCTTGCGTTCTCTCGTGCAACTAATTTTAATATGTCAAACAATGTTTACGATATCGCGTGTGTGTACACCGCTTTACCTCACAATGAACGAGATTCTTGTACTTAAAATAATCTTGGAACTGAAAGAACATTTTTTTTCGCAAAAGACCGAACGTATAATTACTGTTGATAATAAAAAAATCTTTTTACTATAATATTTCATCATGTCCGCCGATCGCTCTGATGGAATGTAAAAGGCGATATTCGCATACTCCTCAAACAACATGGGTTGAGACTCCAGTTCCAGCCCATCAATATGATAGTTCCACGTTGCAGGCTGTTAAAATATACCCATGGTTCCGTTTGGATAAGCATTAAGAGAAACGACCATATCTGTCACCAACCTTTAACATCAAAGATACCAATACTAACTGTGTTTACAGGACTATACGAGTATAGCAATAATCCTGGTGTTGGTCTACTGTATGTCGCGAACAGATTTCCAGGGCTGCCACTTATGACTGCAGCCTTCACATAAAAAAACGAAATATAGACAGATTTACATGCGTCGACACATGTACACGATGTCCTGTAACTCCGAGTTGAAGGTATTGTTTAATTAAAAAGCGGTTGCGGTGTAGGTTTCGGGCGGTGTGGCGCGCGGTGGAATCTGATCGCCGTTGCACAAGTAACGGCTATCGTCCGAGCTGCCACCGGCGAGCGATCGCCGCGCGCTCCTGTTGGCCGGCGCGCGCGGGCCCATTGCACTTCCCATTCTACGAAATGGCCGGCAACCGTTGCTAAACTCACTGGAGAAACTGCCACTTCAGAACTTTACAGTCAGACTTGGTGACTAGCTATAAAAAACCGTCACAATTCCAATGAAAATAAGTAACACCTTGAGATAAACTCTTTGCTGGCGCGTAAAGCGTTTGCCGACCAAAATGTCTTAAGCGCCGCGACAGGAGAGTCGCTTACGCGCTACTCCGTATCTTTTTTTAGTGTTGTTTCATAGTTTCAAATTACGGCACTAAAAAAGTTATCACTTGAAAAATAATTTTAATAGAGTGTAATAAAGGCACTTCTCTAAACTGCTTGTTGGTCAGACTTGCTTCTGGGTGTAGTGATTAAGGACCCCGACAGGTAAAGGGACGTCTTGGATTCGATTTCCATTCAGGACAAAAAATTTGTGTGATGAGCAAATAAACTTTTCTGTTGCTGGGTATAAAAAAAATGTTTATCAGGCGACTAGTCTCCATAGCACAGACTGTGCCTAATTTAGAATCAGATAGCCCGATATAAATTTCTATTGGCGTACCGTGAGCGACAAGGTGCACGCGCCATGACAATGTCCGCGGTATCAGATGACGAGGTTACCTTCGACGCCGCATGTTTATGGCCGCGATTTAATTTATAGGCGACGGCGCAGAGATTACAGCCTCGCACCACTTGCTGCTGCTACTTTGTTCCGAGATAGTTTAAAGAAATAGTACGAGAGATACACTCGCGGACGGTATTGTAAGCCTATCTGTGTTTGGGCGTAATTGTGTGCATTATAACTTGGTTTTATTACTCCGCTATAAAAATGCGAGGGAAAACGTTGGTTGCCTCTATAGGTTGCATCTAAGAAGAAGTCTGTTAAGGACCTTGTTAGCACGTTGGTTCACTGGTGATTGAAAATGGCTGACGTGCGTAGCGGGTTCGATTGCGATGCGAAACAAATATTTATGTAGTGAACAATTTATGGTGCTGATGTAAATTATCTAGAAATTAATGAAAAAGGTCTTTAAACAATTATGAAAATGTCCAAAATGATCAGAAACAGTCTATCTATATGTCGATTAATTGTTAGAAAAGGTTCAATAGTTTCGGATATTAGCGTGTGCAAACAAATGTTTCATCGTTCTAGCGTTCGTATGGAAGCGTAGGCGAATTGCGCGAGCTAGGTTTTGTAATGCGATTACATAGACGAACCGATGTTTCTAATTGCGGCAGTGATGTAAAAAAATGTAACAGACGATTAGACTAATGCCACATTACAAACACCCCAAATATACATATTATGTTCTGTCACATTAATTAATAAAATTAATCATAACAATAATTACAACTGTTCTCGTCACACGCCTATTTCCAAATTTCCTTGCTTTTGAAATGTTAATCGGACAGCTTAAAAACATACATATTTAGACACTTAATAATGCTTATACAGGCAATTTGCTCGATTCGAAATCGAATACACGTCCTCCAGATTAGCCGTGGACCTGTAACCACAAAACGAAAAGCTCATTCTATATTCCCAGAAAAGGTAGCAATAATAATCCTGCTCACACTAAACGAGGCAGTAACATGTTGAATTGCTAGGTGTTTATACACTTAACATTCCAACTATTGTTGCTTAATGTATGCACATATAAGCTTCAATGATAAAAACATTCCAGCATTCCTAATTAGGGCAAAAAACGGTTCATTGCCAACGTTACACGAGGCTACGGCGCGAACACTCGTTAATACACATCACACATATTCTAAACAAGTTCCTTGCTTCATTAGTAAGCAGATGTTTTTACGGAGGAAGCAATACAGAAATTGATTAATCTGTCTAACTGGTGATTTTCATAGAGGTCTCGGTATCGTAAGCCGGCGGAGTCACGCGAGGGAGCATGACTAGTCGGGGATTCGATAATTAATATGCTAATAGTTCGGCTTTGCCCACCCTTGCGTACGTGAGAGGCATACGGGCATAGACTAAGGAAGCGCAGATCTGCAATGCAGAGAGATCGCGGAGGAGTCGAGTGGACTTCAGACCTAGACCGTTGCTACTCGAGTTAGATTAATAGCAGCCGAATTATCAAAATGATCGTGATTCAATTTAACTTGACTGGCTCCTGGTCTGCTGGTGAAAATCCCTGACTTCTAATAAAGAATATCCACATAAATATTATGTAGCGTGCACATATACATATGTATGTTTTTTTCAGCTATGGGGTTATCACATTAAATGTGTACTTTGCAATTTGCGACTTCAAATTGTTACACTTATTTTACTTCATTTATAACAAACACCCTATACCTACATAAAAATCGGGTTGGATTTATACGTGCGAAAGTATGTTTATGTTATCACCGCTTACTCTGTGGCCCTTGATTTGCGTGCGCGGCCGCAGCAAAAACGTCATAATTTACGAGGCGCGCGATGACGTTTGACGGACAGGCCGGCGCGGGCGTAGTGAGCCGTGCCCGCGGCCGGCAATGCAATAAATCGCCCATTGCACACCGCTTGAAAAAGAGCATGCCGTTCTCAGATTATAAGAGACCCTATACGTATCATGTACACGTTATAAACAACCGATTTGTCATTAAAATAGATTTATATTCAACTTAATAGTCCACAAAGCCTTACGCTCTCCAGTTTTATAATGAACTTTTTTCAATACTCCTATAAGGAGACGGATTTCTCTTCATAATGAGAAGGTCGAAAGAAGGTCATATTGTACCACGCCGGCCACGTGGATCGGAACTTCACAAATTACACATAAAATATTATACAAAACTGTGAGTAAATATTTCCTCATAATGTTTACTTTCATCATTATAATAAGTGATATGAATTTTCAATTTCTGAAATACTTTGTTTTGGTAAGTCAGTGGTGCATGCCAGATTTAAAGATTATATTCACCACAATTATTTTAACAAAGCTCCAAAATCGAACTCGGAAATCTCTAAAATTCTCATAATGTGTTCATTTGAGGTACATTTTCTTTCACAACAATCGTGAAGCATAAATTACCAATGCACCAAAGGAACATGACAATATCTGAAAAAGTTTATTCGCTTGGCTCGTCTTGGCGGGCCACTGCCGCGGGCCCACATGACAGACACTCCCGAGTAAACATAAATAGTGTTGAAACACAACTCATCCTTACATTGCAATGGCGTTGAATTATTATATCTCTCTGGAGTTTTTTAAGGAATATTTGCGAGACTCAATAGCGGTCCGCATCGTACAAAGCTAGTGGATAACACCCCTAAGTACTAGATATGTTAGATTGTTACTGAATATTAAAAAGCAATAACCATACATTGTACATACCGGAATGCGGCGAGCATTATACAATAGCCATTTTTATGTAAAGCGCACATAGAGCGCTTCGATCGAACTGAGATAAACACAACCTTGAGTGACGGCCGCGGGGAGGCTTTTTTAACGTTGTTGATGCGTTGTTCACGTGCTATGTAACGAAGTATACATAATGAATTAATGAAACCAGCTATAATTTTGCCAGCGAATCCATCCGCGAACTAGTTTACTAATCGCGTCTAGAAAACTGTTTTGTAGACATAGTATTTTCTCAATGCACTTTTCTAAATAATGCTGTTTTTGTTTCAGAGACTGGGTTTGAACGCAAGAAAAAAGTAACAAAATCGCACTAGTTTTACAGCAGGATAATTATTTGCAAATTTATACATCAAAAGCGAAATGGACCTAAAATAAATCTACAGTAATTTCCGTTCCATTTGAATTAATTATGTCGCTTTAATCAACCGATTTAACAATTAACGAGCGTTTAAAATTGTCACAGTTTACGTTACGACATTGCTATATAATTGATAGGCCTCGTTGTTTGCTTACGTGAGAACACGGTACCGGGTAAATGACCACAGTACCTCGTGACCAGTAAAGCAATCGATCATCGAAGTTACATAATTGTTGTGGCTTTTATTGGTTGCGACTATTTTGTCTGACCATACTTCACCATGTTGTTCCAGCGCAGATTGGTGAAGGTTTCTTTGGATTACTGTCTGACTGATAATTTGTCTAAATAGCAACCTTCGAGCGTCAAAATAAACCCAAAACTAACATTCGAATTGTAACCTAGAGTAAGTAAATCAGCAAACAACTGCATTACAGATATTACGTCGAAAGTTGAAATTCATTCTAAAAATATCGCATCACGTTCCGAACACAAACATCGAATCTTATCGGCAGCTGTCAAATCTCGCTTCCCGCTGCTGACGCGCCGTCAAAATCAGCTGACAGCGCGCGTCAAACAGTTCCAACGGAGCTATCGCACTGGCGACCGCGAAGATATGTGTTAGATCGTGCTTTTTTATTTCATGAAGGCTACCGTATTTAGGCTAAACCGTTGCCGTCACTGGCTTAAGAAGTCCTAACATACAGATGCTTCTGAAGTTGGTGTAACAAAATTTGTTACCTATGTTTAATTCAAATCCAGGAACTCTGGACGAGTGTTGTTAGTTAGGAAGGTTTTGACTCTAGTCTTTCAAACCTCCAATAATATTCGTATTACACGTTGAATACCACTGGTTATTACTACCGAACAGTATATTGATTTCATGTAATATTTCATTTATTTTAGACTAAGTTCATTTGTCAATTGCCGATCTTCCTTTATCCAATCTAACGCGTTAGTACAATACACTCGTGTGTTCAACATTACTAATAAAATATGTAAAATCAAATGAAAATACTGCTCATTATAACCTAGACAGTAATAGACACAGGTATACGACTAATTATGACTGTAATTGATTTCGTTGATGTATAATTTGTGCGCGCTAGTATGAAAGAGCCACAAATTCGCTGAGCGCGATTGACAATGACGTGACGCGCGGCCGTCCCGCCGCTTCCAGCCGCGTCGTGCGCCGCTGACGGGGTATTTTCTGTGAAATCGGACTCATTTCGAAACCAATCTGTTTGTTTTGAAGTGAGCCAGAACGCATATTGACATGATTTAGATAAACAACTCATTTACCGTCACCTATACGGATGTGTCGAGTCTTCACTCAAGAAATCGGTATCTCTTGTGATATTTCTACCACGCCACCGTAACGGGGTCGGCAGGGTCTACATTCATCAGTCTCTTCAAGCCGGTTTTGGACACTCGACTCCGCAATCAGATTACCTTGAAGTAATTGTTAGGAAATTCATGGTATTAGTTTGATGATTGGTGTTTATAGATTTTGTGGCACTGCTCAAATTTGTACTTTCAATAATTCTACACCTCACTAATTGTTCTCACTCTATCACTAGAACTATTCGTTAACTAACTATCATTTCATTTAACATACAATCTTCACTCTTGCGTACGTCCACGGTACAAACATTTACAAATGCTAACAAAACAAAGGAATCAAACAAACAACACAGTAATCTAACGCTTTTTTATTCATGTACGTGATATCGCGTCCATACTACCACTGGACGGTTATATACGTCACACAATAGAATTTGAGCCCACTCCCTTACTTCTAAGTCGCGCATTACTCAGAAGTTTCTAACATGCTTTTTTATGCGAATTCCAAAAGTATCAGAGCATCTCCAGACGGAACAATACGACCGGTGGGATACGTATGGATACGTATGGATCCCCGTACATATCACGGGCGATTCGCGGTGATGTATATTCAAAGTTATCCGATGGCTCCGTCATTCAGCTTGCCTTAATAAGGCTCGCGGGGAGGGCACCTTAAGTGAATGAGAACAAAACGAAGGGGACAGCGTGTTGATGTAGATTTACGTAGCCGTGGACGCAGGGTGCTCTATTGGGTCGCTCGACCCGGGCACCGGGGAGCCGTGGAGGCGCCTTCACCAAAATCACACTTATAACATTGTACAGACACTAGAATAGACGCAAATGTAACAAGATGACGCAAGTGTGGAGGTTTGTAGCAAGAAATGTGACATTCGAATTGGATGTTCCTCTTCTTGTGTTGACGGGGTACCGGTAAACATATAACGATACAAGGGCAGATGATATTCAAAATTAAGGTTCAAAAGTAAATACTACAAACAAAGTGTAGGTATAATCAGCTATCTTTGGTCAATCTAGGAATCTACGCTAGTGGTGATTATTGACAGAATTGAAATCATTAATGAATTTGCGTCGCAATAACGGTATATGACGATAAATTTGGAACTCAAAATAAACAAATGTAACTAGAATTTGATAACACAGTTGTCGATATGTTTCTTTATTATTAAGTTTCAAATGTCGACCCGCGTCTCCGCGGCCGGCGCTGCGCCATTATTTGCGACAGGATCGCGAGCTGCAGATAGTGCGGCGGCAGACATTTTTTGCTGGACCTTTTTTGTTTCTCTTTTCGCTTTGTGTCCACATACGCTAATACTAAGGGACTACCGATCGGTGTACAGGACTTGTGTTCTGAGGCCACTCTCGTATAGCTGCGTTGTTTGAGTTCGGTCCAAGAAAAAGGTTTCCACACCTTTGTAGGATAGGCTCCTTGGTCTTTAATTATCGTAGTCGGTTCGCTGTTGTTTCAGCGACACGCGGAGAGGTGAGAATAAGGTGACTTGAAAGGTAGGTTCTATATGAAAGCGCAATGCGTTCAACTTTTTATAAGTTCTAAGTTTCTTTATATCGATTTACGTTTGGTGCAAAATAGATTTTAATTACATCGCAGTTACGACACCTATAATATTATTATTATAAAATAATATTTATGAACTTATAAAATATGCTGTCAGTTACTATATCAGGTACCTTACATAGCATGACGATATCATACGTACCTAATAATTATTTATAACGCAGTATATGATCTGTCGTGCCACAATTCGGTTTCCTCTCAGAATTAGCAGATGTAAAGTCATTGTTTTCTAGCTGGCCAGGCGTGTATTGCCACATTTCTCAGATCAGAAAACATATTATTCTTAAAATGGACATATGTAAATTTGTAAACTTGAACTACTGGCGAAGTGACAGACAGAGTTATAGCACCCACCATACTATAAGCCCGTCTTTGGCTGACACGGTCTAACATGTTCCCATAATTATAAAAAAATAGTTCAAATAAATGAAAACATGAATAAACTGCGAAGAGAGACGTAAATCAACCTTTGTAGCCAAACGAATTATAAACATTCACATCACCGTAACAACACAGACGCATATCCCACACAGCCTTCGGGAGCGTCCAGCCGCGTGTACCAACACACCGACACGTACGAGACACAATGCAGCCCAACAAAACGGCAGCTAATTATTTCGCCTCAGCGTCCGAGACACTAAGTTGACACGCATGTCGCGATATGCCGCTCACCTGCTCATTACGGCATTCCCCGCGATGCCCGATGCTCACGCACGGAGCCAACCTAACCCTTCTCCCTGTAAACGACGGATACATCCGTCCTTCCTTATACGAGGAGCGATGTGCATCCGTCGCCGCAAATTTGCAGCCATTTCCATACAACCTCCTCTATATTTTCCAACGCTCTTTCGAGCTTATGTAAATAGACAAAGTATATAGATAGTTGTATAATAATAAATAAATGAGTCTTATCTTATTTAAGCTCGATTTTAAATGACAAAAATACCGTTAGCCAAGATCAATAAAAGGAATATACTAATCCAATTTACGTGAAATAAGTTCCCAAAAACAATTTTGTGTCGCCAAAATAATATAACGTATATATCCGTCGCCGGTGCTCCTTCAGCCACGGTTTCGATCTTAGTGCCGCAGGCGGAGGGTTAAAAAATTTTAAACGCATTTCGCTCCTATCTGTCATCGCGCGCGGACGCCTATTGGTCCGTGCCTCGATTAAATCTCGCTGTGCGGTGGTCATTATAATAAACTGCCTCTTAATAGCCTCCGATAGGGACCGAATTACACAAGATATTTTTAACTACACACATGAACTTACAAAATGTCGGTTGATAGCTACTTTGTATTGTGCGCGGCGTCCATACTAAACAGCGTAAGTAGTTATAAATCGAGAATTATCCAGACGATCGATCCAGAGAAAAAAAAACTTATGCTATTAATGTTTAAAAGCTCAACGAATTTTGTCGTCATTTCCCATGATAAATACCTTAATGCTTTACATAATTATTCTGGACAATAATTGTATATAAGAATACATAATAAGCTTCTGTTTATCGAACTGTATCGCATGTTGCATGAATATATACTTACTTGGATGCAACAGCAGGAAACCTGAATACACCACCAATATACCCCACCATACTACCCCAGTGGGGATTGGCGGTTATTCTTTATATAAGTGAAGGCTTTCTAAATTCTTCTTGACAGGTAGCAGGACCATTTATTGAAGTGTATGTATTCTGTAAAAGCGCCACTGAAGCCTTTTTTCTACTACCACATTTAAGGCTGTGGAGATAGACTGACACATAACGCTATGTGTCTTCCGTCTGACTTAACTCAATCAGAGTTTCATGCTCATATGAGAAGAATAAGATATCGCACAACTGCTTACAAAACACCTACCTTACCTTATCTTGAGGAATACTTCCCTTGCGCGCTAAACAAACGAAATTGTTTTCACAAAGAGAACACGGTTCAGGGAGTATTGTTCAGAGAAATATATTTAATATTATCCACCAATTACGACGCGTTCATATTAACAACGCAAGGTGTAATAATTGAAATAGTAACAGCCGCCTGGCGCCACTGCGGCCAACTCGCACCACCATTGTGGACATTATGTAGAACATCGAACCCGCTCGCCAGGGTTCATATTATTGTTGCGCATAAATAGACGCTCTCGAATGACTATGATATCTCTGTTATTAAGGATAGTCCCGAAATTTTTAATGTCATAAAAAATCCATCTCACAAAATTACTAGTATAAACTTATGTACAAATCATTAAGCACTCGAAAATAACTTTATGCCTCACTGAGAATCTAGAAATATGAGCTTCATAAGTAATAATGGGCATACACGAGTAACGAATGGTTGAGAAGGAAAATGCCATTACAGTGAACCCACATACATTATTCAGACTTATTATTCATTGATTAAACTTATTATACGAATATATTTATATATTACCACAGCTGGCGAAACTTGAACACTGTTAACATTATAAATAATTAACATCGCGATTATTATGCCTTCGGGCGCTTTAAGTATTTTCAGTCCTAAAAATTATGTAACATCGCCACCCTAATAGAGCAACGTGTCTCAAAGGGGTATAATAGCTCTGTAATAGTACGAAACAGGCCTAAGCGCGGGTTCGCCGCCCGGCCTCAGCACTACCCCTAATTACAGGAGTTTCACTGCGCTCCATTGTTATAACTGTTTATTAACGTTATTATGTAAAGTTGTATTATTTTTTGACCACTTAATTCCACTGCTGGATATTGCTCTTCTATCGTAATAACAGTTTTATAAACACTGCCACACTGGTAAATGCGGATTGGTGTACTAAAACCTAAGAAAAGATTACATTATAACATCTGTGCGGAGAGCAGGTCTAGGCCCTGTCCTAGGTTTCGTCGTCAGCCGAACGTCAAGTGATTATATTTTCAAGTTATAAACTCGCGTAACTTTGTATAGTCCAAGGTGCTAAAATCTGAACCCTGAGCAGCGGAATAGGAGAGTGAGAATGACGGTCACTGCCATTTTCTATGTAAATAATTATGAAACATGAAAAGTAATTACGTGGAAGATCATGAACTATGATACCAGATTGTTCAATATGTTGATTGCCCACTGCTGGGCGTGAATAGCATTCGCGACACTACAAACCAAATAAAAAATGTGCGATTAGATATTTTCAAATAAAAAAACACGTATGTATAAACGAATTGAATATCAAAAAGTTCGCCCAACTGCGCATCATTGATGACACGATGTCAACCACCGCCGCGGCTATCGACCTTCCTCGCGATAGCAAATACTTGTCCTGATAACCAATTGATAACGTATTCATACAATGAACGCAGTACTCTCTGTCTGCTTGTATGAGTGGCACAAGTAATTGCTGTACATTCCAAGTTACTCGTATCTATAGCTACAGTGTGAGGCCAGGACACAGCTATGGCATCTCGTGCCTGACACAGGAGGCTACTGAAAGGCTTTCGGAGCTGCGGGCAGTTAGAGTGGAGCTCTAACTGTCCGCCGGCTCGGAAAGTATATAAATATTTGTCTTGATTATGCCTCACACCTATAACCCTAGACTAAAAAGTTATTATCTACTCGAGTAACTGCCAATATTGTAAACGCGAAGTACAATGACTAGCTAGTATTGATAAGAGCACTTATCGCGTCAAACATCCGTCAAGTCAGTCAGCTGTCAGCTGTCAGCGTGTCAGCGTGTCAGTGCACAAATCAGTCACTCAATCTCATCGTCCGCGCTGGATTCCACCGATATCATTGATAAAAATGATAAATAGATACCAGTGTTAGAGTAGCAGTTTTGCATTTCAATCCCTACTGTTGGAGATCTGGGTTGTAATCCTGGCACGCAGCGGAAACCTTTGGAATCTTCATATTTCTGAATTCTTAAGCCTTATGAGAGGCTCGTATAGTATTCTCATCCAGTTAAGTTTTTCTTATGGCGTTTTTTCAGCGATATATCAATTTGAACGTCAAATCGAAATTTAAATTAGTGAAATAACTGACAAAAGATTGTATGGAATTTCTTGAGATATCCAGGCAATTAAACACACAGCGGTGAACTGGTATATTGATAAATGAATGAGAATGTCATACGCATTAAATTAGCATTATTCAAATCACGACCGAACCAGTACGGCTTTTATGTTATTCTGCTATTTCTTATTTCATCAAGTAGGTAATAGCGGGGCATTTGACAGAGGTTGAACTCGAATTGGACCTGTCCTATAGGAACGATATATTACTTCTAGATAAGAAGGATGTGTAAACTGCCTTTATGCAAAACTAACATCTTTCATAACACAAGATACATGCTTATAAACGTGCTCTTCATCCGGTTTTCCTTCGGGAAGGTCCATCGGATTGGGATACGTACGTTTAGGTCTATCTCTTTACAACTTCACTTATCCTTGTTTTTGACCTCTTTGTCATATTCAGTAAATCAAAATAATTCAAAATTTACGGGCCTGAATAAGATAATGCTTATCGAGTAGTGAATGTTAAGTAAATGGCGGGTCAACTCGAAATGACTCCAGCACATTATAGGCGAGAGGAAAAACAAAGTTGTATTGGGCTGAATGAAACGACTGCGTTCAATTCAAGTTTTCTTGTTCATCAAACATGCAGCCGCCCGGCCGCGGCGGGCCGCAACAAAACAGCGTTCATGCCAATTCATTAAAAGTTCGCCAGTGATGGGCCGAGGGCTACATCAGCAGCAACACTAACGGCGCGACAACGAGCCAACTTAGATTGCCCGCGCCCGCCGCCGGCTCCGGACGCCCATTCAGTAGGATCTCATTTTTTTACATACTCGCTATTCCTATTCCATTGAAGCTAGAAAATAGTGTCAGTATTATTAAAAATGTTTCTGCCACAAATAAACATTTCCATCCCTGCTGTATTCTCTTAAGCACAAGGACATTTGCTACGAAATGTTCAATAATGAATTAAGAATGATAAAATTGAATTATTTTAAGTCGATTTCAATTAAAATAGTTTCTCAGTATTAACATCGCCCAAATAATTTTTTTTTACATAAATACAAATTATGCAGCGATATTACTAACGATTAATAAATGCATAACTTTAACTTCTCCGCTCCATTGAACTTTACAAACAGAATGCTAGCGCCATCTTGTGATAAAACGGGGAACAAATTTTGTTGAACAGCAATTTTTTTAATAATACAGTCCGATAGTTATCTAATTAATGAGACAACTAAATTGTATTTGTTAACAGAAAATTTATATATGTAACTAAACAGTAGGAGCTACAGAATCTTTACCGTATCAATCCCATGGAAGTTCAAAAGAGTTAAACGCGATAATCTCGATTAACTCGGAATGACAATTAGCGAATAACTACATACACACTTAACGCTTGGATATCTATCTAAGGTTACCTTATTCATAATTCTGAACGAAATATGCTTAGAAATTGGACTAAGAAAAGTTTGTGTATAATATAGTAACGTAACAATTAACTTTAAGTTTGAAAGTGTTCAAAAACTTATCTGATTGCAGACTTTTGTATAAAAATTGGTTTATACACGAAATTTAATTGAGCTTTTTGTAAACTTTATACGTTTAAACCATTTTATTTTCATACATCGTCAGTAGCCTTTGATACTCGTCCCGCCATCTATTGACAAAATAACGTACTAATCGAATAAAGAATATTTTGCAAGAGTTTTTAATTGTGTGCATTATTTTGATATTACCTATTTTCTTTTTTCATTCAATTTGATATAACTCGTTATAAATATGATAAAATGAAATTTTTATATAAGTCTATATGTAATCTTTATATAAGTCTAAGCGAAAATTAATATTTTTTAAATATTAAAACAAAACTTTCATAAACTTATAGAATAAAGGTATTAACTTGAAACGAAATTCAAACTTATGTAAGGACCTATAAATATGATTAGATATTGTGTTATAACTCTTATAAGCGAGCAATAGAAATTACAATGGTTGTCTACATGCCAAATTTTCTCTAAATTAACAACAATATTTATATTCTAATCGGTACCTATAGAGTAATTTCACCAATTTATTTTCATAGACCATGATCAACAAGACGTACGCATTAAAAATAGAACAGTGTGGTAATGTTTCTGAAACTAGAGATAGCTCAGTAGCAGAAAACGTGTGTAAGAACAGAAAAAAGTAAAAACGTCGGGCGATCTTGGCGCGCGGTGGTCAGCGGACGCATGTTGTTTTTATTTATCATGTTTAATTAAGCGAATCGTGCCCCATGCCCATTGTCCGACTTACCTGCTCGACGATTTAAATCTCTCCGCCGACCGGTTACAGCCCTGTCATCCGCCTTCTTATTGCTTTATTCCCAATCATTTATTTACTCCTCAATATAGCACAAGCGACGAAATCGAGCCACAGAATCGACCTTCCAAATAAAAGAAATCTATATCGAATGTCAACCACAAATACACAACTTTGCACTTTAGAAAACTATCTTGGAAGGCGTCAAAATTGCGCGGCAAATGGTTTAATTCTGCTTAGAACTATCGTAAAGTTTGTGCCGCGAGCGGCGTGCGTGTCCACGCCGTGCGAGGCGGGTGCGTCGGGGCTATGGTGTGCGGAAGTCGAGATCATACGGTCCGGTTTTCGAAAATCGTGTGGAGCGCGCGGTTTCCGCGAGTCGCGCCACGCGTACAAAACACGCGACGCGTCTAGCGCGTCTGCTGTCAGTGCGATCCGTCAGGCGCCGGGGGCGGGCCCGGGGGACGGGCCTCGCACGACTTCGGTCGACTTCGGCTCGCGGCCTGCGTGCCGAGGTGACCTGAGTCACAATCCAGTTCAACGTGCATTTTATTTAAGATTAAATATACATTTGTGTTCCAACACGGAAAGGTAAGTCATTTTATTGTATTATTTTATACGCACTATCTACCTGTATATTTACATCGAGTCGAAACAACATTGCGGTTGTTTCCTGATACATCGTGAGTTGTTGACGAATCGTCTGTACTGTGTAACTTTTCGATTGATGTAAACTTAAAAAAACATATCATTCGATAGACCAGAAATTCTACTTTCAGTTATCCGTATAGGAGAAGGCAAGATTGTACTTTAAGGGTATAGTTGTCAATTTAGCAAACATAACCTCAAAATACTGAGATTGCATGACGTTTTCGTCTACTGGACAACAGATGGCGGTAGCGGTGGGGGCGGAGCTTGCTAACTGCCACACTAGACGTATGTCAATGCGATAATTAAAGAGTTTGCTTTTCTTGAAATTGAAGTTGCTAATTTATTTTTACTTAATTAAATTTACTTAGAAAATAAAGTAATAGTGAAATAATTTACCGTAACAGTTTCCGATGTAGGTATACAGGTTTTGATGTTATTACGGCTTCTACTAGCCTGATTTTCATCCTACCTTCATTTTTTATGTATAAAATTTCATATGGTATATTTATATATTAGGTTGAACTTAAAGAGACATTACTTACCTAGATTTTTACACCTACCGCATAATGAATAAAACAATTTCAATTTGAAGTTGAATTTGGAATTATCCAAATATTTTAATGTTATCGTGTCTATTCAGTAAAATTACAGCTCTATTGTCATTATATTGTTGGGAAGCACTTTGTAATCCGTTCGGAGGGTGCTTGTGCTTTTTTCAATGCAGTGAAAAGTATTAAACGTCCTCAAAGGGGATCGCGGCAGATTTATTGCTGACGGTGAAGCATTACGTCAATAGCCTTATATTAAGTAACATAGCATAGCGGCTCAGTGGCTCGAAAGTCGGTCTCTCGCTCCGCTGATGTCGGTTCGGATCCTACCAGTTTACTTTGTTGACTTCAAGTTACGCACGTTTTATAAATTCGTAAATATAACAGTAATTAAATACGTTGTGAGGAAACTGCACATCTTACTGCTTACCGTAATAATTTCTGAGATATTTAGTGTGTCCCAATCCGCGTTTGGCCAGCGGGGGAGACTATGGGGCTACTATCTCAGTATGACAGATATGCAACAGTAAAATATTTGAAAAAACAAAAGTAATATGAAACAAATATCAATACTTACTATTAATACTGTTGATAATATTAATTTATTAACTGTTATTATATGTGTTTGACTGGCGTGGTAGCGCAGTGGCAACCGACGCCTGCCGTCGCGCCGGGAGCAGTGGGATCGATTACCACCCAAGACAACTTGTCACGTCAACGTGCGCTTATTTCTGTGTCTTTTTGGAATTTTGGATATAATCTAACTCTCTAATTTGTATAACAATATTTTAGAAGGTGAACGGACTTACCAAGCAATATTACATCAAGACAATTCAAGCTGTATTTTTTTTATCTGCCGATATCGAGTGTTTAGAGGCTATCCAGACGTTTACAGGTTGTATACTCATCCATAAGAAACAGTAATGCACTTAGTGATCGAGGAATCTCGCCGGCCCTCGGCCCTTGGCAGATTTACGGCGCGTCCCGCGGGAGGCTGCCGCGCGCCGCATTCCCGGCGACGACGGAATTCTGTCCAAATCCTTCCTCCACAAAGGGCTTGTATCGTACTCTACATATGTCTTTAATAATAACGCCTGCGTCTGTGAGACGTACTAATAAATATATTTGAGACAATTCAAAACAGGGTTATCTCATTCCAAATTAGACAATTAAATAACTGTTTTGTGGTAATCGGACACTAATGTTGCAGACAGAAGATACAAACGTACCTACATATCCAAATTGTTTATCCTGAGCGAAACTGGAACTTGCTGCAATACATTGCAGTTTTTCTCTACAACAACTAGACCACTGAAATAAGTATATAGATAAATTTACATCCAGACAGGACAAGTCTACTCGTCACGCATACATTTGTCGTGCGTCGGAATCGAACCAGTCACCACTAAACCAGCGGCGCTCTGTATTGTTCGTGTGAACTAGTTATGAACTGTAACATTTTAATCATAACAGATAATATATGAAAGCAAAATCCAAACGGGCCGAGTGCGAGAACTTTGTATGACAGTTGCCAAAAAAAAAACTGAAATTTATGATCACCACTAACAAAGACGGTAATGCATCACTCGTCATAAAAGACAGATTATACGCGACAGATTTATGAGCAGCTTGCTTAGTGGTGGTCGGCGGCGCGGGGACTGCGCGCATTCAAAACACACGTACCTACGAACTTGATTTTGACTTGACGTCACAACGTTATAGTACAGACGGTCATCTGCAAACATTTATAAACTAAAAAATGATAAAGATAATAATAGGGTAAAGTAACATTGATTACCTCTAAGATATAAATAGAAACAATTTATGAACAATAGGGGGATATCTACAAATGGCTATTCGATTGAAAATTAAGTAATTCTCAAGTTATTGCAATGGGACAGCTGATATACATACATACTACATAATACTTGATTTTGGCCTAAGCAGGAATCGAACCCACGACCTCCGGCTTAGTACGCTCATCGATCAAGTGGTTAGTAACTGGCTGCTTCGCTGCAGTTTATAGGTTTAATTTTATTACATACATCTGTAGTATAATTAACTGTGATAGTCAACATTTATTAAGTTCATATCTAGTGTGGAAATATATCAACAAGTACAAAAAGAATGTATTAAATATTCAAAATATTACCATTACAGCGTGTAGTGTGAAGGCGCAAAAAAAATATCCACCGCCATCCAAACAATGGGTGTAATGCATCACTCGTCATAAAGGACAGATTACGTGCGACAGATTTACGAGCGACTTGCATAATAGTCGCCGATGGTGCATAATGGCTAACGAAAACTTTCACTCGCCGCGGCCCGGAGTCCGGCGAGGAACGCCGGGCCGCTCGGAATCGCAATTGTGTTAACACCGCTTAGAATATCTATAATACAAATGCTATTGTGGCATATTGAACATTAATTGTTTGTAGCTTGAAGTGTATGTTATGCTTAATGTAAAACACACCAACAACACTATAAGCAGAATAAAAAAAATGTAATTTTCTCGCTCTAGCAAAACAAAAATATGCTTAAATGATTGTATTACGAGGGAATCGAATCCTTGATCCGGTTTAACGTCAGGGCGTATTAACACTGAACTAAGACTGATTTAACTTTAAAACTATCAATAAATGTCTCTCTTCTATATCTATACCTATATATAATATATATAAATCAGATACCTATAAATACCCCCCTTAAATCAGAGACCTATTAAACTCCCTGCACCAAAAGTCAGAGACCTGCAATCATTTCTGGAGTACCTTCAACCATCCAGCCGTCCATTTTATGAGTCTTTGGAGACTGGCCCCGAAATGGAGGATATTGTGTCATGTTCTGATGAAGAAAATTAAAAATGTAATCTCTCCACAACAAAATTTCTTAGAAAAACAACATTGGCATTTTAAATTTTATACATAATTGGACACTAAGATAATACTTATCATGAGTGCTAAAGGGGCTAAAGTTGTTATTATTTTCCAAAATATAACATATTTTTCTTAAATTAGAATTTAATTCGTAAATCTACTTGGGAACATAAATCAAACAAAAGTAAAATATTTTTGCCATACTGCAATATAACACCTAAATAATAACTATGTATGCTGATTCATTGTTACAACGCTCATTACTGAAAATAATGATTATTGATATTGGCCCTTTTAACACCAGGCCACAGATATATATATTGTCAATTCGTGAAGGTCATCGAAACCGTCACTTAGATTCGGGTCACACCTATTTATCTCGCAACCACATATTAGGTAGACACAAATAAATGTTCCGAATGATTTGTGAGCAACTAGCTTAATTATTTTAAATGAATTACCCGCTTATACAATTAAGCAATATTGAGGAATGTCAATATAAGGTAATTGGTGCCACGTAATTATGTGTCAGATAAAACGGATATTTATTTGTTTGTTATATAAATAAATTATTTTCTTATTCGTAACTGTTCCGAAGTAACATTACAGGTTGTCAACAATGTTGTATTCAAGACGAATGGTAATCGACTTTTTCGTTATATATTCAAAAATTCAACATTTCAAATGCAAGTATTTTTAAAAGATAAAAACAGTGTATTTTACTTAGTACTTACTTTGTAATTTAAGTGACGATATAAGAAACACTATTTACTTATACGATTTTAATTTCCTAATTACAAAATAAATTTTGATCATTTCACTATTAGAAGCTAATAATATCATTTCACTATTAGAAGCTAATAATATCATTTCACTATTAGAAGCCTTTTTTCTTTACTCTTAACAATAAGTATACGTACTATAAAAATAGTGACATAAACGTGTTTTTCCTTCTCTCTTCATTCTTCTGTATTATCTAAAAATATGTCATATCTCATTTCTATCCACAGATATCCAAAAATAGACGTGCGTGCGTTTAAAATATAATACGAGCTAATTAATAATAAATCAGCGGGCGGATTACTCGTGACGCGGCGGGACAAATGTTTCCGGCGGCCCGGGGCTTTTATTATTTTCATTATTTTTATTTACCAAATAAAAATTTATGGCCGCGGAGACCGCCTTCGGAGAGATTTAGCGAGAGTGTCATAGACTCGGGATCTGAAAACTCGATCTGCTTTGAAATATGAACGGTTTTAATGGTTCCGCGGTGTGCGTGCGAGCCCGCTGATAATATATCGCCGGATTCGTGTTATCGAAATGTGAATTCGTTTTACGTTGACCGAGTGCCTCAATTGTTTATATTTCGCACGAGGAGACCTATATTTACATATGATATCTTAGGACAATTCCAGACACGACTGTCCGATTCCAAATTAGGCAATTTAATGCTTGTCTTATGGTAACCGGACAGCTGATAAACATATACTTAATACATATGATATAATACTTACATAGATATTTTTATTACATCCAGCCACAGAACAAACAAAAGTGCTCATCAAACAAATGTTTGCCCTGGGTGGGAATCGAACCCACGACTTCTGGTTTTGCAGGCAGGGTATCTAACCACTCGATCACGAGGCCAGTCTACAAAGGCAATTGCGATTAGTCTTCTGTGGCGTGTAGGCGTCTTTTTTAACGGCGGAAACCTTCAAAATTTACAGCCTTAGGAGAGACACTGTATTATGTGTGATTTTACCCGGTAAAACTTTAAACACTTATTCGAAGGACTCTTGAGATTACATCGGTGTCCTATTAACGCTTTGTGCACCTGAAGAGGAATGTTTATCTCTCTTATACCGACGAGCAGCCACAGACGCCGTCGTCAGATCACCCACTGGAGCAACTCGGTACCCTGAAAGCCTCTTTTTAGTCGCCTCTTACGACAGGCACTATATACCGTAGACGTA
>DWQT01000470.1:0-22504 GCA_018244895.1 Myscelus amystis hages | reverse complement strand
GTAATCGACCCCGGATAAGATTAGATTCCTATCACAGGTCCACCACGGATGCGCCGCTACCCCTGAGGACTGAGCTGGAATGCCTCGAAAAAGTATGTCTCCCTTAGCACACCCTTCAAACCGGAACACAGCAGCGCTTAACACAATAGGTGTGGCGGTGGTGCCGCCGGAGTCGAACCACAGAGGGTTCTACCACCTCTACCATTAATTTCACTACTTTAGAGTAAAGACAAGACATTGACAGTGTCCGTCGACAAAAGAGGACTAGTTTTTAAGTATATTCTGCTTCATGTTTGCTGCTGCGCGACTTGCAAAAGGAAATATCCGACACTCGTTTTGTTTGCGATGACCGAAACACAACGAGTGAGACGCGTCGTGATTGATTAGAAAAAAGTGCAAAGATCAAGACCCTTGTACGTGTTTTTGTAGGAAGGTGTTCCGAAAGAAGTTTATATTTATTTTTTGACAATCTGGTAATCTATTATTCTAAATTCGATTTCTATTTATTTTAAAATATTATTAAGAACCATGTCATTTTTTTATATATATATTGTGTCAGTCGAATAAAACAGATCAGCAGAATAACACGTTTCATTTCCACGTATCGCCTATCCGCCCGGACGTCGTGAACAGAAGTGGTCATCACATGTTCTGTTTTATTGATTGACTAGCTTTTGCACGCGACTTCGCGCGCCTTAAATTCGGAGTAAAACAATTCCCCTTGCCCTATACTGTGCAAATTTGCTGCAATCTTTGGAATAATTAAATTCTTTACCACATTTTTACCTATTACCATTAAGAAATTCTGAATAGGAACGCATGCGAAGCCGCGGTCAAAAGCTAGTATTAAATATAGCCCATGTTCATCAGGGAAGAAGATGATCCTATGACAATCGCGTTGCTTTTGATAATGTCATTATATTGTAGTCGTACAGACTATGTGACAGCAGGCATAGGAGGAAACGTCACAGGCCGAGTGACAATTGACAGCTGACAGTTCGGTTTGAGGCGGGAGACAGGAAGTTGTTGCTTGGTGTTCAAAACGTGTCAAGACTTGTAAGATGGTGGAATACGACTACAACTTGTAATATGGTCGAATGAATGCCAGTGATTGTTGAATTGTGTACCTAGCCGAGTATTAGTTCGACTACAATAGTGTAAATTGCATCTGGAAATATTTCACATACCTATATCTCTGTATCAATGACTCTATCTCTTTGTATCTCTCTCTCTCTCTCTCTCTCTCACACTCTCTTTTTTTCTGAAAGCCCTGAATTCTTTCATCCAAACACATCTGTACATTCATTTGTAGATAGCCAATAGTTTCATATAACTTTTTATTGAAAGTACGATGAACTGTAATTCGATTCCAAAACTATTAAAAATCTTTCTTTTTTCAAATATTTGCAATTGAAACGCGTCACTTCCAGCCAATCTACATCTTCGCGATGGGCGTTTTATTCCGTGTCTAAACACAATAAATTAGTTAAAAACAAATCGGTATATTGAATAGATAAAGTTAATGTTTTGATGCGCGGTTACGACCGAGTTTTGTTCCAAGACGCTTATTATACTGTTTACTTGATGACCCTAAATTGTTTATTACATACTGCGGGTGTGATTGTCGTGAGGGCGTCGAATTGATGTAATGTTCCTAAGAGGCAACGAAATCCCTAACGCAATATCGCACGAGAATACTATTAGTATAGGTACTTGTTATGGCGATCTTTTAACAAAGTCTACCGGTAATAAATCTTTTCAGTTTAATGAAAAGATATATAATTTTTTACGATCTTACTCCAGCGCCTTGTAAATATAGAACAAGGATATGTAAAAAAGTGTTATTAAAAAAGTATAATATTTACTACAATACAATACAAAAAAAATAAACACTTACTACTACTTACTACATACTTACTACTTACTACAAATAAACACTTTTATCTTTTTTCTTTTCCATATTTATATTTAAACAGTATATTGAACCTATTTGATAATACTACGATGTTCATTAATTTTTTGAGCATAAAATTTTAAATTTAATTATTTTTATTTATGTCTTTCAATACCAAGTATCAGTAGTTCTGTGCGTTGTAATATTTATAGAAATAAACGCAACTTATTAAAGTTTTTCCAAAGCACAGCGGCTCTCAAACATCCAGCACAAACGGACGCGCGGGGATATCTTTTTCGTAGCATTCGACAGAATAGCATAATATTAAATAGAACGATGTAATTGTGGTAGTTAGTTCCAAGGTAATTGTTGTTGTTAAGAGGCTGTGGAAACATCTCATCCGTCGATTATGGCTGCAAAACATTGGCGATTGTATTTATGTCTAAGTTCTTAGCATCATCTTTAAATAGCGTAAAACAAAGTCGCTTTCGCTTCCTGTCCCTATGTATGCGTAGATAGTTAAAAACTACGCAACGGATTTTGATGTGGTTTTTTTAATAGATAGAGTGATTCAAGAGGAAGGTACCTACATATATAAGCAACGGGCAAAAGCTAGTTTATACTAATTAGTTAAAAACAAATCGGTATTGTTATTACATTAGTTTCAGCAAGGATTACGTTAATAACGATCGCGCTTGTAGCTATCTAATATAAAAATATCTTATGATATTAAATCTATAATTCTAATACACATACATATATGCCAATTTTATAAGCAGTCAAGTTAACTAAAAAAAATTAACGTTTTCATATTGGCAGGAAATAAAAAAAAGCAATTTGAATTTCGAACCGTGCGAGTCTTGTTGCAGCGACTGCGCCTTAACATGAAATGCGCCATCTCCGCAGAATCCTTTGTATTCGTCGGATAATGACACAAGATTGTAAACTGTATCCTTTGTGGGATGAACTATTCCAATCTGTGGTCCTATGGGAATTAAAAAAGGAATAATATCCTATCTAGGAATAAAAAGGATATTCATCGCGGCTGTAGATTGAGGGACGCTAGTAATCGCTTACGGTTTTCGTTGGGGAGACAGTCTAAACGCAAAACGACTGATGCCGAATATTTACGCGTAAGTAAGTAAAAAAAAAAAATCATTTTCCTAACTAGGGACAATTCCACACACGGCTATCTGATTCCAAATTAGGCAATTTTCTGTTTTATGGTAACTGAATATCTGATAAACATACATACATACAATATTATTATTATTTATACCATCGCGCCAGCGGGGTAGGCAGAAAGCAAGGAGTGCCAAATATCTCTGTCGTTACAAACCTGACATGCTTCATATACTGTTATGTAATGTAGATACATACAATATAATGCTTATATAGATATTTTGTAGCACACATACATAACAAACAAATGTTCTGGTTCACACAAATTTTTGTCCTGGGAATCGAACCTACGACCTTGCGTTTTACTGTTTCAATATTCTCTGTTACCCTATGTTACCCTTTATGTCTGTTGCCCTTTCCAAATTAACATAACATATTTACGCGAAGTCAAAATGTGACTGAAAATTTCCACTAACAAGTTGCACTAACTCGTCATATAAATGCGCGATGCTAATATTATGACAATCACGGGATAACGGTCGTTACCGCTATCGTTTTATGGTTTAATTTCCTGAGAGCGTGCATTTCATTTGTCCCAACAGCACGAATAGGTTTATGTTCGTCATAAAAGTAATTCGATAGACTGATATGCGTTAGGTTTTGATTAAACGACAGAGGAATAGGGAACCCGTATGTAGTTACGTAGTTATACTAGTTGTTACGCATGGCTTCGCTTGTATGGTCAAAATATTATTCGTTCAAACTACAAACCGTTATTGCGCCCGTAACGCCATCTATAGTGCTTATTCGATTAAAAGAAGAAAGAAAATATTTAAATTTTTAAATATTTTTAATATTTTTAAATATTTTTAATATTTTTAAATATTTTTAATATTTTTAAATATTTTAAATATTTTTAAATATTTTAAATATTTTTAAATATTTTAAATATTTTATTTTTTTATTTTAAATATTTTAAATATTTTTTAAATATTTACAAACGTGTGTTTTTGTCAAATTGAGAAATTTTTGTGAAATAATTAGCCTATGTCATTCTCCAGCCTTTTAACTACATATATTTTTCCAAAAATCACATCGATCCGTTGCTCCGTTTTGGCGTGACGTACGAACAAACAAACACAGATTCGCAATTATAATATTAGTATGGACTACCCGCGTGGAGTAGGTACTGTTTTTAATTGCCTGTGAAATATAACATATTATCAATAAAAGTAGCCTATGTTACTTATTATAGCATCAGCTATCTGTCAGTGTATGGCCCATCAAAATCTGCCCATCTGTCTAGGAGATTATTCGAAACAAATATGGAGGTAAATTTTAAGAATTTGTTTTTCGTGTAAGTACTTTCATGTTCAGTAAAAATGTATTATAACTATAACTAAGCAATTGCATAATGCATATACCAACTACCATACTACCAACATTCTTGTCCATAATGCGAATAACCTGAACCCATAGAGCCGTCGTGAACACATTAAGAGCGTTAACAAAGAGTTGATAAGTAATATATTAGCCGAGTTAACAATTTGCATTTTGTCTCCAAACGTGGACATTTGAAAATAGCCGGTATCCGCTTATACTAAGCTTTTCACTAGAGTATGGGCCACGAAATTAGAGGAATTAATTTTTTAGGTTAGTTTTAAAGAGAGCAAACGGCTTTTGCTTTTGAGGCCAGCGCAATGCACCTATAATTGATACTTTACATTCAGTTCGTGGATGAAATTAATGTCATAATTTATATAGCTTAACTTAAGTTAAATAAGTGACTTTTATTACAATTATTCCAAATGAAATATCGTAATTCTAATAGCTGCACAGTGAAGCTTCTTTGCTATTAAAATAGAGCTTTTAATGTATAAAGATATTAATGGAGTTGGAAACAAAGCAGTGTCCGTGGAACATTACATATTGTGTTCAAAATACGCCAAAGCCTCTTATATATTAGTTCATACTAAAATATTTCATGAGTTACTGACGTTGTGATAAAATGATATAAGTAGTTAGTAGTAGTAGTTAGCAGTAGTAGTAGTAGTTAGTAGTAGTAGTTAGTAGTAGTAGTAGTAGTAGTAGTTAGTAGTTTTAAAATAGTATTTACTGTCTCTTTTCAATGAAGACTGTTTTATAGTAACATAGTTGATAAATACAGATCGAAATACATACTTACATCTATACATAACTTAAATCCCGACACAACAATCCAATCATTTCACACAAATGTTTGTCCTAGGTGAGCGTCGAACCCCCGACTTCCAGGGAAAATTCAGGGTCTGTAACTTTGCCAAGACTAAGTTAAAATGCTTTGTTAAATGCTTAGCATTAGATGCACTAAAATCATAGAAACAATTAAAGATAATTTATGTTTCCGTACCTACTATACAGAGGATGTAAAACTTAATTGCAAACAAAATAAACACAGTGCATTAAATAAGGCATAAAGTAAACAAAAATTAAAATAATTAAAACTAAATAGAACATAAACTAAATAAATAATAAAAACGAACTAAAACATAAACTAAATAATAAATAATAACTAAATAAAGCATAAATAATAACTAAGTAAAGTAAGTAATGAATAAAAACTAAATAAAACATAAACTTAATAATAAAAAAAAAACTGAATAGAATATGAAACAAAGATAGAACAGAGGAATCGACTAGAATAGTACAGGTATATATTGTATGAAGGAACATGAAGAGTCACACGTGAATTGTCACGCATGACGTCATACGCGAAGTGGCAACCGGCTCGTCATAATTAAAACCGTTCCATAATTAGCGTTCCATACGAATCCTTCCCTCGAAAGCCTGAATGAAAAGAGAATAAAGAGTTTTCAGGCATCATTCAGCGCAGTAAAGCCTGGTTTATATGATAGATTTTGTATGAAGAGAATGTTTCCACCAAAATTGTAATTAACGGAAATAAGATTTGTACAGCAATAGTTTTTATGAGTAAATAAAGCATGATTGATAATAAACATTTGGGAATCTTAGATCATATATAATTATAAAAAAAGCACTGTTAAGACTATGAGTATCAAGCGATCCAGCTTAAACCAGTTTTAGATTTTAGCTTAGAGTGAAAATAAAACACACACACAACCTCTGCTTTATCACCCAGAATTACCAACAATTAGACCTCATAGGAAAGCAGAATATAGAAGAATCACAACAGGTTCGTTAGAGATATTCGGCACTGGGTGCTTTCTGCCTACCCCGTTAGGAACCTGGTGTGATGTTATAACAGGGCTCTATCAATTTATTAGAACGCCAGATATTTTGCTGCGAAAAACCCCGTTAATAATAAGACTTACAATCAACAAGTTTGTGTTTGGAGTAAAATAATTACTACAAAACATGCATATACAACATGCATGCATGCACAACATGCAACAGAAGCACAATTCTATTAGTCAATAGAATCAATTTAAATTATTCAACATAACATAACATTACCATCTCGCCAGGTTCTTATCGGGTTAGGTAGAAGGCACCTAGCACCAATTAGCACCAGCATATCAAATTCAAATTCATTGTAAAACTGTACCCATGTGAACAGGGCCTAACGGTGAGTCATATGCCACGTGATGATTACAGTCCGTTTGACGCACTAAGTAATGCATGCCTTACGGAAAGGGGTCCCGTGGGAGATGTTTTCAGACCACTTTTATATTATGTAGGAGGAAGGTGATATTTTTTCAGGTAGCTAAGTCTATATTTTTTTTCGATTAGTCAGAACGACTGTGTTTTTGTTGAAAACGCAACAGTGCTATGAAATGACTAACGGCAGTTACCTGTTTTTTATGTAGCCTTTCAAGGTTTCCAAGACTTCAGGAACGAGGAACGACAGGTCACCGAACCCGGAACCTACTTCTTAATAATCAAATGATTTTTAAAGTTTAGCTATTGCAGCTATTGTATAACAGTTCTAAATAAAAATATTAAGGTATCGGTTTATGGTATTAAGCAATCTTTTCCTCGTTTAATGGTATTAGTATTTTTAATAGCTTCCTTTTCACAAAACTTTTAACGGCTCAATTTAAATGCTATAAAGTGGAATCAACCATCTTGAGCAGCTATAAGGTAAACTAATTGACTTCCGATAATTTGTTATCTTTAAAATGCTAGTTTGTGACATGAAATTTTAACAACAGGATATTGAGTTTTGATTTATTTGACATAATTGTTTATATTTTGAAATATATATATTCAGAGTTTCTGTAATTTTTATATGTAACATTTCTTAATACTTTTCTTAATACCTATTAACTAAATTTCTCTGAAATTTATAACTCTAAATTAGAAACGAATTGTCCAAAAAAGGTACAGCTAAAAAGGCTGTGCATACTTACATAAAATAAAAAAAACATTACAAAATAATTCGTTTACATAACTTACTAAAGTAAAAGTGAGTGCTAAGATTGGAACCTAGACCCTCGGATAGGAGAACCGAAATTCAAACCACTACACCATTACTCGTGCCATCCACACCCAAAGGCTGTTTAGTTAAAATAACCATTTAACTACTAGTCAATGTTTTATAAATCACGTTTTATTTTCATCTTACAGAATGTCATTATTGTTATTATTAAATTCCTGATTCCTTGATCATTTATCTAAAATGTTCGTGATGGTACTAAGATGTTATAAAAGTTAATTGAGAGATCTCTCCAGCTAGGAATAACAAATGAGCTCAGTTGGCGCTGCGGAGTGTTATTGCAGACGTCTGCAGCGCAGGTGCAGCGGCGTTACGGGAATTCTCGTTTTGATCAAATTAAGCAAAAACCTTTTGCTCTAGCTAATATTTAAACTCGCTCTCTATACTATGAAAGGTTCAGCCGTTATTAATTTAATAAAAGTTGAAAAATTTACTTACTACATTACCTCAATATCATATGAGAAGTCCTGTTTAAAGTGTTTTCTTTTTGTCTCTCTTACACGGAATATTGCATGCATGAAAGCCAATCCATTTTCACCAATAAACTAGATAAATGGGTTTTTACTTAATATATGGGCTATAGTTCAGATACATGCGTATACTTGTGTACATTACAAAATAATATTTTTCATTTTTCATCATAACTAAAATTACACTTCATTATTGTAGAGATATTGTTATATGCCTACTACTGAGTGTAATGTAATATACATATACGAGAGAATTGTATTAATCGTAGTGAATATGAAAAAAAAACACGCGAAAGTCAGCACTTGTATAGATTTTGTAATAACTTTTTTCTTTGGATCATCAACGTTTTTGGCGTTACTTACAAAATCGCTAATTGTACTATTACAACGGTACTCCAAAGCTTACCCCAACGTAACCTTAGGCGGTACGTCGCATGAGCAAGAAATGCGGGCAAATGACTCACCCTGACGTACCCCGTACGGTCAACGCTTCCATACAATGCTGTCTGGGAAAGGAAAATTATTCACTACAACGCCAACCATGACCTGGCACAATACAACGAACTTTGAGCCACCGAATATAGATCTGGAATCTGATTGTACATACACATACTGTGGCTTCTATGTTAGAGTTTCAACGTTAAAATGCCAAGAATAGAAGCACAAATGACTGATTTCACTACCTTTAAAATTTAGTCATATCAATATTTAATACAAAATCAAACAAAAAACAAATGAAAAACTAATAAAATGAAGACTATACATATTTGTTTTTACATTTACATTACATTATGATATCTGTCTGTATATTTACATTACATTATGATATCTTGTACGAATATACGAAATTTGCTGCGGTTTTGCTAAGATTGTTTTTATAAACCCGTACTTTGTACATAATTGTGCATGACTGTATTGTAAGCATAATTGTACATAATATATGCAACACAATCTTCCTTTAACAATGTTATTTCAAGAGCACTTGAAACAAGTCTGTATGACCACATTGGAAGAATAAGACGAAAATTGCCAGATCTACATATAACTGCTTACCCCTATAGCAAACACGCGTGACAATATCCACATGATTATGTATCCTCAATCACTTGGCTGCTTTATCAATACAAGTATTGCATTAGCAGAAATGGATGGTGGATGAAATGGATGGTGATTACATCGCTGCTAAGTAATGCAGCCAAACTCTGAAAATATTGTTCTCTCATCTTCAGGAACAAGAGGAACACTTAACTTCAATTAGTGGAACAACGATAACAGTAACCGTAGCGCGGCGACTTACAGACGCCTCGCGTTTACGTTTATTGCGTGGTTATTGTTTCCTGTAAACAAGTTTGTTTCTCCAATTTGGCAAAGTGATTGTGATTTGCTTGCAGCTTTGTCTAGAAAGGGAACGTTTGATGCGATCGTCTTCACTAAAGCTATGCACCAATGCATTTGTCTTATATCTGTTTCGACTGTTTTAAATTGCGCTCACAGAAACCATGTAGGTACGAGTCCCACAAATTGCTCTTCCTTTAATTCATTAGTGTAGAATTGCTTTGAAATACGAGAAATCTTTTCTTTTGCAAGGTTCGAGAGTAAGGTTTTGGCGGGATTTTGTTGCATATGTAACATAATTTTAGATTATAACTAGAATATGTTTTTTGAAACTCTTTGAAATATACAAGAGTGTTCTTATTTTCCGTTAGATACACGACCCCTGTGAATGGAAACTTGAAGCATCCTTCACCACGCTGTTTCAAGAGCAATTGTGGAAGAGAAATGCAAGATATTGTATAATGATTTTAAAATCTAATAAACAAATAACGAATTGAAAATGCCCACTTATTTTTTTCGAAATTATATCAAAAAATGGTCACGATAAGAGAACTAATCCTATCATATTGTATAGTTTTTATATAGGTATCTGTCCTACAAATCAAATATATTCAATAAATTAAAATTAAATAAAAATGATTATACGATATCAAATTTACAAATATACACAAAAATTAAACAAATTGTAATTCAAATACATCGTTGTAACATTCAATCGATTCCAACAAATCCATAAATTCCATACAAATTAACGTAGGTGTCGGTAATTAATGTGAATTTCTTCAACCAAGACCCGTTCATTCTCGGTATTTCGTATCATTTGCGAGCGATCGATATCGGAAAACAATCGTTTGGTGTGACGAATTGCTCACTTACATAGATAAGCATCAAATAGAGGCCGAAGAAATATTATTATACCATCACGCCAGGTCGCTAACAGGGTGGGCAAACCTGACGTGCTTTGTCTTCTTCTTCGTGGAGGCTTTCACGTCAGCAAGTGTCTGACCTACTCGTATTTGGTCGAGATAGGACAGTCTCGGCACCTAGGTCCATCAACACTCGCATTGCATATCTGCAAATTATGCTTTTTATACATAAAACTACTTGCTTTAACCAAGCCAAAAATATAATACGGCTTCTGCTTAAAACTAATCTGTGTTCACTCAGACGTTATTATTTTCAAATTAAGGCTGCCCCGTCTGTCTGTATGTAAAACACGATACGGGGTGCGATTAAAATGATATATAAAATGTCTGTTCTCTAACCTTAGTATTTCCAATAACAATGACTGGATATGCGAGTAATTAGTTAATGTTATCCGTAATAAAGGATATTATATGGTACTAGATGCGCCCGCGCATTTACCTCTGTGGAATAATGCTTTTATTTAGCAAAATAGTAACAAAACATACTATCAATAAAAGCCTACTGTACTCCTTATAATACAAGCTATCTGCCAGTAAAAGTTCTATCAAAATCGGTCGATCCGTTTCAGATATTAGCCAGAACGAATATAATAACAGAGAGACATTTTAAGAATTGGTCATTTGTTGTGAGTAGGTACTGAATAACATGCATTTCATAAATATCTGTTTTATTGACATTAAAACCAGACAGTTTAATTTTGTTATATTAGTATAGATTTATGTAAGTAATTAACAAGCTTTTGCTTATGGTATCGATGTCATCTTTTTCGGGTCATTTATCTCCAATTAATTGTCAATGTTAATTTATTTAAAGAAAAAACAATGTTAAGTTAATAAAATTCACTGAGATGTTTCGCCTTATCCTATTAACTGGCTAAAGCATGGATGTCAATATTTGCTGTATTTTTTTTTAATTGTTGTCTATTCTTTAATGTATAATTTAGTTTTATTTATTTAAAGCTGTACATAAATAAATTATACTCAATGTTTATTTTTAATAATTCTATAGCGCGGTGACCTAATAAAATTTGATGTGTTTTGAAAACCGCTAGCATGTACTTTGAAGGACGCTGATGCAGGCTGTTTAAATATCATCCCCTATAACGTAGGAAAACGTCATCAGAAAACAAGAACACATAAGTGTAGCGACACATCTGCCGAGAGATGTTTCCTTCCTGACACGTCGGCAGGTATGTCGTGACATTCAGTTGTTCCTAGCGCTAGTACCGTAGATGGTAAACCTTATGTAATATCCGTTACCGTGGAACAATAAAAGTGTTAGAACAAAAACAATACAATGTGCCGCACTGCATCAGCGGGTGAGGTGAACAAATTGTGCTATCCTTTATAGCGACTGATTGATGACGGTGACTCTAGGTTTCTGGTTGTGGCCGCGAGCCAAGTTTTTGCCTTTTCAACTCTGAGAGTGCCTTTTGGTTTTATACGTAAAATCGCAAGGAATAAGACTATTATTGTTTGAGTGTTTACACTAGCGTTATACGTAAAGAGATGAATGAAGGCTTAAAAGTGTCAGCAGTGGGATTCTTTAGTGTCTGCCTACCCGATGGAATTTAAGCGTTAGTGTACATAAATATTAGTGTTACAATATTACCGCATTGATAAATCTTATCGTATTCGTGTAACTTTAAGAGTACCTTGGTGTAGCGGTTACACGGCAAGACGTCTAAACCGGAGGTAGTTAGTTCGATTCCCACCCAGGTCAAAAATTAGAGTAACTCACAGAACACACATGTGTGCTATATGTGTGTTCTGTGCTATATGTGTGTGTGCTATATGTGTGTTCTGTGCTTGGGTGTCACAAAAATATGTATATAAATATTATATAGCATTTAGGTATATCAACTATCCGATTACCATAGCACAAGCATTGCCTAATTCGAAATCAGTTGAAAGACGTTTGCCTCGAAATGAGATGTGAAAAACGATGCATCTAAAACCATTTGTATGCGCAAACGGTTGCAAAAAACTCAATCCATTCGATACTCGCCTACAGTTGCGAAAAAAAAAGCCACATGCACAGAATCGCAACAGAACTAAAGGGGCCCACGGTTTATACGTAAGCTTCATTTAAACATATCGCTGCATCATTAATACGCGATACTTACTTGTTTTTTGTTTTTTTTTTTTCACCACAAATCGCCGCACTGTCGAACCTACACCCTTTTGTTTGGGGGACACCTGCACCGTTCAATGTTGGGTGCTCTTTAGATACGAATAGACGCAAAACGGGCGTATCTTTCATAATAGTTGCAAGGGAAATTCAACCCGATTACAGAGGCTTAAGGTGCAATTTTAATTGCTGGTCTACTAATGTTTTTGTTAACGTTGAGTTACGCAAATCCTTGGAGGGAAATTAACAGTCCTTATATCTTGTTTTGAGTCATCGACGCTCCAAAAATAGGTAGGTGGGTCGATCTACGGTTTCCGACCATGTCGATTCATCTTTATCAAGAATTTCATAAAAAATATTCGCTGTTTATTTTGATCATAACTTGGATTTGATTATAGCGTCTAAAATCTTATGTGAGAACTTAAAGTTATGAAAATGTTAATAGAGGATAACATAGCAGAAGATTATCAGTGAGCGAATAACGCTAGGCAAAGAACTATGCGATTGCAATAAAAAATGATATATCTCGAGAAATAGTAATCGATAATGAGGAGGATATTTTTATAAAAGGGGAAATCGATTATTAATCGATATAACTTCAAGGGGAGTGATATGACATTTAAGAGTTCAAAGTTTCTCAATGAATTTTAAACAAATGAACCAAAATTAAGGTTTTGAATTCTATCTACAAAAAATGATTCACAAAAAAATTGATCGGCTTGCAAAAAAATCAAAATACAATTGACCCTGGGCGAGTAACCCAAAAAGAGAGGATCAAAACAAAACATCGGCTTGATTCAGAACCGGTTGTATCGGACGAGGAAAAGGTGGTTCCAATAAATAATTAGGAAGTTTATTACGATCTGTCAACAAATATGGAGAGGAAAGGAAAGTTCGAAAACTGTTTAGCAATTGATTGTACCGTATTGTATTTAATTCATGAATAAACCTTTAATGAAAGATGACAAACATTTGGAATTAATTAATCGTGTGTAATGGTTTAAAAATTTGTAACAGCGTGGGACTCGAACACGATAGAGGGAGGTAAAATTTGTATCCACTGAATTCGGTGTAGATTACGGTAAATATGTTGGAGTACATAGATAGATAATAGATTAATAGATAAGTGTTCTACATACGTTAGTCATCGCCTCTAATAACACAAACCTAAAAATAAATTTGTCAGCCTTATAATCCATAATTAACTATTTATTAATTAAATGTAACCACTAGTTGCAGCCGAAAAAATGTACTAGGTACATATTACAGAACTAGTTGCTTAATATACCTGTATGGTACGATAGTATGTTATGAATAGTATTAAGATGAAAGGAAGTGGGTTGTAGATTAAAAACTAGGTCGACAGATAATTATACTGATGCTAAAGCAAAATAAAAATCGACTGGACATAAATACGGTGAAACAGGTTAATAAATTGGCGAGAGGTTCCAACAAACACACGCTAAAAGAATGCTAACCGTTTCCGTTTTGGCAAACGTTAGCTGATACTCGTACGAACTTGTTTTTAAATCCAGATATATTTTAACTCTTCTAATTAAGGAATGTTCCAAATTTTTTTCACAACAAAATTACAATTCTTTAGGTTTTACATGACTAATTACAATACTGTTTCATGAAATCAGAATTCGCAATCAATATCTACCACAAGTATGCTAGTTCATTTCCTCAACTTACTGTATAACAACACATCTTTTACTATTTAATGTATTGACCGTTCATTAAATGTATCTGATTAAACATCTCTGAGCATTTGATTGTTTATAAATACATTTTATAGAGTCAACTGTCAAATTAGCTACTAATTCAGTCATATTACCATCAGATATCATAACAATGATATACGGTGCTAGATCATCAACTGCTATTACTCTTTTGTATACTGCATCTATTTATAGCAAGTAATTAATTCAATTGGTTAGTGATGATTAAAAAAATGTTTTACAAATATAGGGCACGTTTTCGAAGGCTGCTTAACTAACGCCGAATGCATGGCTTTCCGAATAATTCGTATTTGCTTCCTTGTCTCTTTCATTTTAACGTATTTAAATAATTTCACCACAAATAATGCTAACAATGTGAACAAACGTATCAACACATTCTCATACGACAGGTCACTTGTCATTGCTAATATTTGCACACGTCAATTACTTGCATCGAAATATTCTCAGACAATCAATTATTATCTTCGTTAATCCTTGTTTCCTTAACAAAAGGCTAAATTGCTTTAAAATGTTCTCCCTCTATTTTCTCGAACGTATATTAAGCAGATAACAGGTTTCCTTCTTCATTTGAATTAAATATCGATGTAACAAATCGTTTATCTTTTGTACTGTTCCTTGTGTGGTTACCTGTCAAATTGACCATGTGAAGTATTCAAATTGGGGTCGATTATCATAATGTAGGCAACCATTCGCGAAATTCTTTGCGAAATTTACACTTCTATATTCACGGCATTTGCATAAGAGTTCATTTGTATGCAATCTCTCAGTTGTACCGTATCGTTTGATGCCAATTCGGTAAATTTTGTATGTTTATATTTTGCAAATATGTTATAAAATTAAATAATATGATCTTATCAATTTCATTATTTACAAAATGAAAACTGTATGATAAAAGGAGTATTTTGCTTTAATTTCATTCATGCTGAACATATTAGAAAATCGAATTTGATGAGATGCTTTCGTATGCTTTTACTAGTGCAATAGTTAAGCTATCACATTTAACTATTCAAAAATCTTCCGCGATCCTAAAATTTAAAACGTCAGATCCTTTCTCTGCATTTAAAGTAGTGTTAAAAGGAACCATCCCCTATATCCCACGAAACTTCAAGCTGGGACCGTGCAAAATCCTCGCACTTGAATTTTTGTATAAATTTCTCATTTGCAGCTTGATCGAATGAGATTGTACTGTTTTGCATACATACTTAAACAGAGAACGATTTAAATAATTCGCCCATGACAAATGTTACCGCATTTGAATCCCGTATTTCATCAACCACCTAATTGTCCATAACAACTTTCGAATTCTCCTGCGATTCTTTGAGTTGTGATTGTCACATCGCTTATGCAAACGTATGGTGAAGTTATTGACATATTCAAATTTTATACAATATTATAAAGATACATCGACAGACAAGTGTGTGAATGTCTTTTCTGAACTATTCCCAAAGGAATACATTTAATTCATGATTTTTTTTTCGTATTGAATAACAGGTGTTGACAAAAATATTTTGTTGATTAAATTCACCTTTATTTAATACGATAGGGTTTCATATGACTAACAATTTTATAATTATCTACCAAATTCTGCTTTCAATTGAATTGGATCAAATCTGTTTGAAAGAAATATATTATTAAAGTTAATTAGCAAACGTAGTCAATTGTACATTAAATTAATACATTAGCATATTGTACCAATATCAACGTTCAGTCGATTCCAAATTTCAGGTGATTTTATCCGCCTCTTTATCGGTGAGGAAATTAAAATCGTTAATTACCAGACGCCAAAATCCACACCACCGCAAACATTCGAAAGGCGTGACCTGGCGCTGACGTATTAATTTAATTAAAGCTGCTAGTTTTCAGCTAGTTTTTCGCGATACAATGCCGCTGTTAAAATTACCGGGCTTCATAGACGCGATTAATCATTGGCTGCGCGACAGCTACGGACAAAGGCTAGTTGCAGGGTTGGTCCAATATTGGATATAAATCTGTACATTTCAATGGTAAATCGTTTTATAGGTGATTGAACCTTTTAATAGGGGTAGATGCAGCTAGCCAAGAAAAAGGCACTATGGTACTTAAGGCAGCCCGTTTCCAGCACAGTCCAGATTGACGGCTAATGAACCCTTCAAAAATAAAGCATTCGAAAAAACTGTTACTTTTGTACAGAGACAATCTGATTTAGAAAATTCGAGAATTAATAATTTGTGATTGAGTGTAAATGACTGTTATACAGCAAACGTAGAAACTAAACCATGGAGTTAATATGAATCCTATATCAATCTTGGGAATTATAACCAGTCTAAATAATAGAGATAAACAACTAAAAAGAGGATAGTTCTAGAACTGAATACTAAACTGAACAAATGCAACAAAAACACTGCCTATAATGAACGCAAATAAACAATTGCGTTTCAGAATTGGTTTCTAAAAAAACCCAATTACAAAAAGATTTGAATATGAATTCCGTAAACTATTTTACGGTTATTTCTTGAATAGAATTACGCATGATTCATACACGATATTTATATATGTAACTATCAATCTTATTAGACAACTCATACGTCAAATGTGTAATAATGTCGTGAATCACCTGTTTGATCTTGACACCATTGCGATCATGCATTTTTACGTCACTGTCCACGTTTATTAGCTGACTAAGAAAAGAGAAAGTTGATGCATTGTACCTAACTGGAACCCGTTTATCGCGGGTGTTGTAATTAAAAATTGTTTCATCATTCAGTACAATGTAAATGTATCTGCGTATGTGTTCATCCATAATTTTAAAATCCTTAATGACTAACCGTCTATACTGAAGACTGCAAGAGGTTATGCCAGTATGCCAGACTCCAACCCAGGCAGACCTAGTGAAATATGTTTTATTCAATGTTCTCCTGGTCAAGTGTTTAGAGACCCTGACCACTGAACTGGAGGTCATGGCATGATGGAATAAAAATAAGTATTGCTTAGTAAGTATTATGTAATTTGACAGATGTCTGGTTACTATGTTACAGTCTCTATCTGGCTTAGAATGGGACTCTGTAAAACTGTTTCATGATACTGATATTATTGTAAGGATAAAATTAAATGCCCAACCCTATAACACCGAAACGTAATGCTACACAGCACAATAGAGTATCAACGCCGGCGCTGTAAGTCTCTTAATGAATATTGCAGTCAAATGCAAGGTGAGTGATGTGTTCGCTTGCCGCTAAAGTTATATTAACTGCACTATTGTTGCCGGTATTTGCTAATGTAAGTCGCATTTATTAAGTGTTGGGAAAATGTTTATGATTATACAAAAACTTTGTAATTCCAAGTGAAGTTTTTGCACGGATTTTAGCACGAAAAGAACAATTTAATTGATATAATGCAATAATACAGTTGATGACATTGGGAAATTATTCCTTTTGATTGTCTCGTTTTAAAATTAAAACAGCTGAGACATTTTTATTACATTTTATACGGAGATACTTGGAACGGAGAAGGAAAGTAGGCAAATTATTTATTATATTTTAAAAAATCAGGTGCAAAATTCAGCTACTTCTAACATACGAGTAATCCTTCTACCAACCAATCTCAGGAAATTGCACAGAAATTGTCTTTTTCAAAACAACAAATACATATTTCCTATATTCCTATTCCTCTGTGTTTTCATTATAAGTACCGATTTCTCTCCTCCCTCTACATGATGGTTCATATGTAAAAGCAACTGCAAATTTTAACAAATTCGTCATCCTGAATCCTGATAATGACAAATTTAGTTGCATTTAAACACTGCATGCTCGACAACGCGATATACGAAACAATGAATTCAATTTAAATGAGCGACGCGAAAGATGATGACAAGAAAAAAATTGCATACAATAATTAAAACAATACCACGGCCGTTTATTCCACGAGTGTACATTTCGCATTGTCTCGACCTCTTTGTTCCTGTTTACGTATTCATTCTACAGTTTGAAGAAATATGATATTCATTTGGCTTTTAGTGCGCTAAGTTATATCCTACCATTCCGATAAACATTAGCAGGAGCTAACAAACATGGTTTTAATTTATATCTATTATGGTGTATGATTATGGAGGTAAGTCCTTAAATCCGTAATGGAGCAGCGTGGTAGAAACAGAGTTCAAAGCTTCCTTAACCGAATTTATATCCGGTCTGTGAAAAGGACTTAAATATAGTTTCTCAAAGCCAACTCGATATCTGAACATCTAGCGGAAGCACAATTTGCATATTTTTATAGTATCTGCATATTTAACTTTTACTTTCAGCCATAAAAATAAATATAATAACTTAGTGTAAAGAGGCTATGTGCTAAATGTAGAGATAATCTGAATATATTTAGTTGGACAAAATGGAATGAGACGAGCAAAAACGGGCCCAATAATGCTCCTTCGCAGACCCCTAAAGCCCTGCATTAGATTGGCGTTAGCTGGTGATGAACATGATTATTAATAATTGTAATAAAATTGCTGAGTGTTTCAAAATAGAAACATTCAAGTAGATAATGACATTTAAAAAATAAACAATGAATCCATAATAAACGATTCACTTCTACGAAGATACAACTTAACGCTTGCGTTCTGTGTTTAAATGAAAAACAAAAAAACAAATTAGTATAAGCAAACAAACTCTATTAGAACGGAGAATTTATTCGAAAGTAATCTTTATTACATCGCATTATTGTTCAGAATAGCTAATCAGCGCTTCTGTATACTTTATTTTACTGGACTTACAGAAAAAGGCATATCGCCACGTTCGTGCGCATACTAACATCGTTGTGCACGCACTAAACTTTATTTCATTTAAATTTAAACCTTGTGTCCTACACGATACAATCTAATCACTATAAATAATGTGAAAACTTAAATTTTGTAAATTCCACACGTGGATGACAATAGCGTAAACGCACAAAAGACCGATACACGTATGAGACGCGCAGAAAAAAAAATAAAAAAGCCATATCATTCGAACACCTGCGATTGATTTCAATACAACCATTATTGATCGATTAGTGACGATTCCATTATCTTCTATTCACGCGATACTATACGTTAAAATCAAGGAAATAAGAACCAAAATGCGCTAACCGCACTCATTCAGTTTTCAATACCAATTTGTGCTTGTGCCGTTCAAAAGGGTTACGTAGAAAGCGAAATTACTACAGCTATGTCACGTAATAATGACATAGAGCTATCTATGGTAATGGGGAGTACATTGTTGATTGGTTTTTTCATGTCATCTACGCTACAAAATTGACGTGTTGTTTCCAAAAGAGCTTTGCCAAAGGATACGCCTAGTCCATTGTATTCCGATAAGCATGGAAAGGTCATAAGGATACCTTCACTTCTCATGTCCAATCATAAAGTATTCTCACTCAACCTACATACACAATGAAACAGTTTGGATAGAACAGACATCAAAATTTCATCCTTAGGGATAACATACCAGTCACCGATATTTAATGGACATCTAAAGGTCTTGTAAAACTGCCTAATGTAAATTTCTACGTAACTCGATTAATTCTTGTTAATGCTGACGTCCAGAACTTTTCTAGAAAGTCATTTATTACAGTTTAATATGCACATGATGTTGTACCTATTCCATTGCAACTGTTATATTTGACTTTCATGAGTCTTGCTCCCTCACCAATGGATCACCTTGACTGTTGTATTACGCAATTCGTCTTTTACGATGCACATAAATGCATTACACTCTAGGACAATATCGCTGGAATTAAACATATGCGGGTGGGATAAACATGGAAAAGTGTGACAAATGTCTTGCCTCGATCATTGTATGAGGTATGACCTAGAATTTAGATACAGGATAACTATATGACTAAGAATGAGTCCACAGTTAGATTATAATCGAGGACAAAGATGACATTTCTTACCGTTAACTTGACAATTGCAAGGTTAAGTTCTTCTTGGTTTTTAATTTATTTAGATACTTTTCCTTTTATTGGTCCTCTATTTCACATTTCTGTAATATCTATCATGTGTAATAAATACATCACAGTTTTGTTAACTTTGAATATTGGGTATTTCTAATTGAATAACAGCTTCGTTTTTTACATTTTCTCGAAACGATAATAATTAAATTTAAATATAGTTTTTAAAATGTTTTGCTCATAATTTTCTACCACACCTTCGCTATCTTGTAAGTTATGAACTCGTTGGCTAATGGGCCAATAATATATGCTAATTGCATGTAAACTAGGAAGACAATGGGCAATTATGATTCATAAATAATGGGTCTAAAAGGACCATTAATATAATGGAAGAGGCCGGTTAAAAACTCGAAATTTTCGTGCGGGAAAACAAAATTATATTAATCATAGTAAAAGGATGAAATAGTTTACACAATCAGTATTACAGTTAATCAGTAATAAAATAACTTTAAGATTTGAAAGTCGATGTCTTACAATAATTGATATTTTTATCTGAAATATTTACGTAAATTACTAAAGTCATTGGTGAGTGAATAGCTGAGGAGAGCTTTAAGAACCAATCAGACCTTTCGGGACCAAGATAATTTCAGACACTTTTGCTTTGAGATCGACTAGATGGAATTTTTTCCGTCGTTCGTACTGTCCTTATTCGTGAATTGCCTCAATTACAGGAAAGATCCACGCTGTGCTAGCAGAGTGACTAAAAAATGGTTACAGTCATGCAAGAAAAGTATCACTAGCACTGGTCACCCTGTCGCGACACCTAACAATAGAAAGTTAATTTAAAAACGTGGCCACACCGAAAGAACAATCTATCAACATTAAATATTAACAAAGCATGTTCCAACAATTCACGGACAACCATCAAATAAATTCTACATACAATTAAACGAAACGCTAGTCTCAAAATCGCTTCACTTTCCAAGAAATCGCATTCCTCTGCACTCATGATTCAGTGCTTCCAAGTAGAGTCAATAAACTTAACAAAACAAAGTCTGGTGTTCTCTTATCAGAATATTTCGACACGATTAACAAACCATTGGCTCTAACGCCATAAAGCTTGGCCGTTCGACACAAAGAAGTTTTTAATAAAATTTGACGGCTCGCAGCCGTTATCTATAAATTAAGTCGTTGTCCAAAATGGAAGTGTCTGCGATATGTATTTTATAAGCCACTGCTTCTATCAATGCTGATATTTAAAATACTCACATTAGTCATTTCGAATCCGCCATGTACATGTAATATTGTTTAACTTCTATCAATATTCCCTCGTTGTAACCTCAATGATTCATATGTCAGTATAATCACATTAACCTTTACTAATTTACACTGATTAATGAATTTGATCTCAATGTTTCCAATGAAGTTAATTGCAATTCTCATCAATACATGTAATTTCTTTAAGATGTTACTTAGAAAGCTGGATATAATTTTTTTTATAAATCATTTACCGAAATACAATGCGTATTTTCAGATTTATTGTTATGTGTGTGTTTATCGTCAGGTATTAAGCTCTCTTAAAGGATGTTTATCGCTCAGTCACTCCGTTTACACCACACACCGAAAGCTATCTCTAGCAAACACACCTCATTTATGAACACTTGTAGCTTTCGTCATCCTTCATTACCGATAAGTGGATCTTTTGTTTTAGTTGTTCATAGTTGACGTACAGATTACCCAACAAGTGTATCGGGCGGTATCCTTGATTGTGGTACTGATAGCGCTTTATTTATTTGTGATTGAGTATTTCATCATTCAGCTTTATCGTTAACTAAAAAGCCAGATGCCATGTAAATGGTTACAATATGTGATATTAAAATAAGTACCATATTAAATTTTGATATTATTTGTTATAAAACTGCAAATAAAACTTTTTATTCTTTATGTGTGTTACACCTTCATATATTTAAAGCCTATTGAAAAGTAAATAACCTTGTAACATATTATTGAACATAGAATATGAAACAGATGAAACTATTGTGAAACTTTTGACGCGTTCTCATCAAATCGCAGAATAAGGAAGCCAAAGAAAATTTAAGTGTCGTATGATTTATTGCGCCAATAAACAAATTTTTTCAAGTTTCTGATGGCAGTAAGAACGATCTATTTTCATCCTTACACCATTCTACATAAGACTCATGCAAGTGACAATACAGCAACACTGTTTAATCATTCCCAAACAGTTAAACAGGGCAATAATCCTTATGTCACGTTTGGAAAGCATTTACATCAAATGAAACCGTATAATAGATCATTGTGTCGTTATTTTCTCGACTTTTATTACATTTAAAAAATAACATTGTAAGCGCAATACAGAATGTTTGAACGGTAAAATAGGACAATACACCACTTTTTAGATATTGTATTGGGCAGTTAAAAGCTCATATTATTATCAGTATTATAACCGATCCCTAACGGAGATTCATTCATGATACGCTCTCTGTCTCTCTCTCTCTCTCTCTCTCTCTCT
>DWQT01000469.1:0-22526 GCA_018244895.1 Myscelus amystis hages | reverse complement strand
TTAGTCATTTGGGCAACCAACCGATCCACATTGAGAGTAGGATGTATAGGAACAAAGGTAAAATACGGCGGTAAACGCAGAGAATAACATTGAAATAGAGAGAAAGCGGTTTATATTAAATATTTATACACTTGAATTTGTTAGTTTTTATAAAAATACAATAATGTTCTTTATTGTTATCATTTCCCTGTGACTGCTGTAACAATAAAGTGCTTTTTTTTTCGAAAACTTCCACTCTAACCTCCTAGTTTGTTTTCTTCTCTCTCCGTTATATTATTTCTACTCAGGTGTATCTCCCTAGCCCAACAATTATTTTTATATTAATGATTTATTTTAGTCCTAAAATTCAATTTTATAGTCTTTATAAGGCAAATATTTTAAATAAATTACACATATGTTCAAATCAATGTTATCATTAATTTTTAAAGTTATAGTCCATCAAGATAGCAGTTTGAAGAGTGCTATCTAACTAGATTAGTTACGTAGCACCTTACAATTAGAACAAGGGCCTCGGGAGACAATTCATTGCACGTGTTCCTGTTGGAGACTGTAACTGCCTATTCGAATATTAGGACAATAGAACCTCCATAAGATGCTTTAGGTATAATTACAAGCTGTAACTAAGCATTAAAATAAATAAATAAATAAATTAAAAACGGAAGGCTCAAGATTGTAGTTTATCATAGTGGACAATTTGGGTTGCCAGGGATAATGTTTCACACTAGTAAAGTAGCAACGAAAATAGCAAAATTCATAACAAAAAGGAATAGATTATGGTGTTGAGATCTTGTAATTATTTATTATAGTAAAAACTTGCGAGATTACCTCCACAAAAGGTTTATAAGAGAAAGGCGCACCGACCACCAAATGGGCGCATTTGTAATTTGGGCTATGTTAACCGAATGCCATAGGGTTGTGCTGACGAGGGTTCGCATAGACAATACTCGTGTATGACAAGAATCGCTAGTCACCTGATCCTCCCTTAATTAATAGAACCATATTAATAATTTCGCATTTCTCACATTTATGGATCACATTTTTCTGGTCTATTGCAGCAGTGAATAAAATTATTCGTTTCAAATATAAAGAAGTTAACCCCGAATTTGTAACTAGAAAGTATTTATGCGAAAATTATTAAAAGTTTTTTGTAGAGGTCAACGTCATTTACACGTAGAAACGAGGCATTTTTGAACGTTATTAAATTTTAGTTCAAAACAAAGTTTTATTTAACCTTAATAAAATAAGTTGAAATAAGGCGTCGTAAATATACGATTCAAAAATTGAAAAGGCAAACTAGTATTTATAATTATTTCGGTTTATTCTAGAGTATTTTTAGTAGAGCAACACCGACTCTGTCTGCTTGGCACTACTGTAATTAAAAACCTATATTACAAGTAAATATAAAATTTAAAATTAGCAATTTCACAATCTTAAATACAATGCCCTGAAAAGTTAATGAAAATTTGTGTCCGCTTTTGCTTTTTTCATTTCAAGACAACCACTATTTCTGCAAACAGCGTTCTACAGAGGCCACAAACATGAAAATAATAAAAAAATGAGTTTGAAATAATTAAAAACACTTTTAATGTGAAAATACAGTTGTTGTGCTTACACATTTTTACAATAGTGCAGACTTCATCATTAAAGATTTTAATGATGATCTCGTTAGGTACTCGTATATCAAAACAGATATTCAACTATTTCAAATTGTTAGATATTATGTTTCGATAACAATATTGCTATTTACTGAATATCAACAATCGATTGAGTGAAAGGAAATATATTTGAAACTGTAAACTGTATATCACTCCTATAAGAACGTAGATTGTTGCGGAAATGATTCATACACCCATGTTTATATAATATGCGAAAATATTGACTTCTTTACATGTTTTTACGACCATTGTTTAGGTTTCCTTAACATGTTTGCGTTAGAATTCATAATCGTAACCAGTGATAAAATATACACAATTAATTAACGTTTTCATTAACAGCAAACTTGAATTTGTACTTCTAACTGGTGTTGACAGAGCACTTCATGAATTCATTAAATGGCTTAATCCCGTTAGGTTTGGAGCATTGCAAAAAGCTGGAAACACATTTTAAAGTATTTACTTTTAACCTTCTATTGTCCTGGAGATAGAAATATATGCGTATAGATAGGTATATACAAGTGTCGTGTTCCGGTCTGAGAGTTCCGATCGGCACACACGCACACTTACGCAATACACATACATACATAATACGTGACAGGTCAGTTTTCACGCGTAACTGCGCCAAGAACCCGTAGCCTAAAGTCCCTTTCAGCTAGTTCTTATAATATTTTATATTGCATTTCAATCTCCAAGCTACAGTAATCGTTTCACGTCGAATGACTTCATACCGTGTTTGCGTCTTTTATAACGCACAGATATACTTAGAATAGTTTTCCATTTTAACTATATTATTATAATAATGAATCTATTAAACATAAATCTATTTGAACTAACTCGAATATACATTATATTAACCTACTTGACAGCGCTGGCGGTTTAATATACTAAAAGATTAATCTTCTCGTGTCTTAATAGATACTGCTTTACATTTATGAGGTGGCAACATCTTTGGGATCCTGCCAACCCCACAAGCACGCAACTAACCCCGCTTATTAACATACAAGGCTTTGGTGAGCCTATACTATTAATAAGACAAGTATGATGGTTAACAGTAAGCAATATACAAGAAACAAGCATAATGGTCTGTACTAAGTTTTACGTTTTTTCTTATAGGTACCATGATGGCCGAATTTTAACATTATCTCATGGTAGGTACTCGTAAGTGATAGCGACAGTCCACATTCATGACTATCCCATAATACTTGCCGAGATCTGTTAAATTGATTGCCAAATATTAACTTTGTCACTAATAACTGAATTTGGACAAAGTTTTACAGGGTTTGGTACCACATAGAAAAAAATGTATACAAATGAGATCTACTTGCAAAACTTAAAATTCCACATAGAAAGTAGATACACGGATAAGTCATTGAAGGTTCACGGCGGATGTAGCACGTAGTCACCCGGCCATTCGTCTTTTATAGTCCGATATTCCAGATATTCATTGGATCCCCGTACTTTAAAGGGTACCTGCCTGAATTTCGGCCCTCAGCAGACTGTTTTTGCGGAATTCCTATTTAAGAGACGTGAGTTCATCTCAATTTTATGAGAAATATTGTAATGCTGCGACAAGCGAAATAGACTTGGATTTTAGAAAGTAAAATATCTGGAAAATTAGCATTTATAATCCTTAATTTAACGTAATTTTTTCTCAAATTTTAACACATGTCATTATCAAAACATTATAGATTTTAGCCAGTCCCCGATTCTTATATACACACTTGTATCTGCTCAATTTGATGAACGGATGAAGAAATTGTGGCGATATGAAATTATACAATGTTTATTTAATATGAATACCTACTATAACTAACAAACAAAATCTTAATGAAGACGATGTTCATCGATAATTCGCTTCATGTCCATTTCTATGAAACATCTGAAACAATGTAATTCAAAAGTGATGGAAGTCATTAGTGACCCAATCCAACAATGTTCGATTTCGGCGTTCAGAATCTTTCATCGCGCTCCGAACGAAAAATAATGAAACGTCTGAACACAGAGAGAACTTTTTTGTCAATTCTTCAATCAAATGGTCACAAATCAAATTCCTAGCCACCCAACTTAGTCCGAAAACGTAATCCAAAAAATAAAGAGCGGTTAAGAGTACATTGCTATATAGTTTTGTCTGTGGCTTAATGGACAAACAATAGTCGTTTCTCTCCTTAAATACTGGATAATACCATTACACCACATAAAAAAACCAGAAAATTAAATATTTGATGACCATTCAAATGTTAACATTGGTTTCATTGAATACATACTTCATTTTATTAAAAACGTTTTTAAAACCATTCGGTAGTGTGGTTGTTATCGCATTTTATAAATCTGTTATAACTTTGTTAATAGAATGGCGCAGATAGATCCAGAGTAAATTTATTGACTACGAAGTCTACATACTTAATATGCAACAATGTTATTTCATTTATATTAATACACATGAAGATATATAACCCAATGACAATTCAATAAAAAGGCTCTTTTCTCTCATTCTTATCCCATAGAATATTTTACCTGCCCTCCGTTTCACCTACTTGTCGACTCGACGCTTTTACACAAATTAATTGGTAATAAACTGAAGGAAAATGTTTTTCCATTCCATAAAAGAGATAAGTCCGCAATAACAAAACATAGTACATAGGTACCACGATTTTTAAAACTCGTCTGTTGTATTTGCCCAGTTTAATTAGTATCTTAGCACGATAATAATATCGGCCATTGAGGTCAATGTGAAAATCTGCACAAAAAGTAGGTACTATATACGAGTATACGAGTTTTATTATAACGGTCCGAAGATAAACAGTGAAAATAAGAATTATTATTTCTATTTTGGCAGGATTTCAAAACTTTTTTTATTGAGGTCAAGCAATATAACCTTATATTATAATATTTTCACATTTAATGACAATCGCCGAGCCTACTCTTGGGACGAATCGGAGGGTGATGAAATCACAGCAGGTTTCTAGCGGTTACCGAGAACCGTTTAATCGAGGATTAAATTAGTATAATATCTAATCTACGAGTAATTTACATATTCGATGTACACAACGTTTACCGTACGGAGACGCATATAACGATAACTGTAGCAAACTCGAGTGCAAGATCAGCAATTTACGTGCCATTATCTAAACGAGAGTGAAATAAAGGTAATGTGTTGTAATGCTTCAGGGTGGATCCGCACATTACCCACGCGGAAGAGCGACCCGCGCCCTCTAGGATTATACGTACCACTATGTCATTTATTATGAAACTATATGGCACTGTGATTGCATTTCTACCACTTGGAATTGTACATCGTAAGTAACACAAATTCATATATTTAATGTCGCATTGTTTAACAAATCTATTCTAAATAGGAAGTTCATGATTTGATATAGACATTTAAATATACCAACTGTCGTTTTTATGAAAGTAAAAAATACTGTAATATTCATAAATTCATATTAAACAGTATATTGCGAAATCTACCTTTACAACTCACTCGCCGCCATGAGATTCTATGTTGTAGACTTAGCATACGAGTATCCAAGTCATCTGTAGTGGAGTGGGCAGCACAGCTTAGCGACATCGATAAACAACTTTAAGTAGGTTAAGAGGCTATTTACAGATGCATTGCTGTTCTATAGTTCTGAGTTGGAAATATCTATCTCATTGCCATTTAGGTCGTTTCAATCGGAAATTCAGTGCAAACAATGTCAAAAGAAATATGAATATGTCATGTTTACATTGCTTTAAAAATCGGTAGGAAAAATTACAGGCGCTATGCATACATACATACTATGTTGCATAGTGATATACCATTCTTGTATACGCAAGCCTAAGGACGATGTTACTTTATAATATTCCTTATAACTACTTACTGTTGTATTTCGTGATCTCATACAAATAGGAGATTTTAAAATATCGTAACAAATAGGTAAAACTAAAAGTCGACTAGAATTCTGAAGCTAGTGTACGAAGAGTCTGGAGTAAACAAAAGACACGCAACGCAACTTTGCGAGACGCAGGTGGACACTCATTTTGAATTTGAAAATATTGGTGGAAAAACTTAAAACCGTAAATTGTTTGGTACGGCCCTATTTTTTGCAAATATACAATGAATTAAAATACGTTTGTTTAGAACGCTGTTTCGTACAAATGAAAATTCCAAAACTTTTATCGCAAATTGCCAAACTTTTGCTAATTGAGTCAGGAATCGTATCACCATACCAATATCGAGATAGAATAATTTACGTTATCTACTCTTAAGTATCCATTTGTTACTGTTATCAGTCTGTGATTGATTAATTGTCATTGTTATTACTTGTAAATGTTTCTTAGAGCTTCAGCTTTTAACATATTTCTCTTAATTTTTCATAAACATTAGCTGCATATACATATTATGTATACAATAAATATTTTTAGTTCGCTCTATGACGGAAAAAAAGCCTTTGCGGAAGTTAAATATAACGAATACAACGTGGAAGAAGTAAGCATTGTGGTCCTTGATCAATATCAGACGTTGGAATTAGAACTCTTTTATCTATATTAGTTACTGATAATGTTGATTACTATTTCATTTGTTATCTCAAATATTAAGAATTAAATTGTTATATACGTGTACCTAAATCAGAGTCAGTTGTTTGTATTTATAATACTTTATTTCAATTCCTTCCGGGAATTGCTTTATGTTCATTTACTTTATGATCTCTGTTCCGATTTCAATAAATAAGTGCCGTTGTCTCTGGTCTGGGATTTTCGGAAACATAAAATTATTTAGATGATAGGTGGAGCAAATTGCTAAGTAAAAACTCTTACATAAATTTAGAATATTATGTAATATAATTGGAAGCCTTTTTTGAGTATTTATGTCTTCCGCATTTTTTTATAAGAAGAATTCACAGAAAGCTCGTTTAATGGCTACAGGCATTCTCCTATAGCCAACGCATGCTCCTTATTTTCACATTTAACCTAGCAAACAGGCAGAAATGCCACCTAATGGTAAGCGGTCACCGTCGCCAATTATAATTGACATCTGCAGCCTAGAGAGATAGCTATTTTCATGCCTTTCTTGAAATGCTCCATACCATATCCCTTCAGGAACATTTCAAATTTACACGCGTTTAGTTAAAACGAGAACCGAACTGTGGCCAATGCAACGTTGATGGTGATAATCATTATAGGTCTCAGTATCAATCCAGTGTTTTAAGTAGAAAGCATTTGCGTTGAGCAAAACCGTACTTATTATAGGGGAAAAAATATATTTAATGCATTATTTCTAGCAGTATAATAAACCAACCACAATGTAACATGGCGTACTGTTTTCATAGGAATGTAGTAACGCATTTGCGAGTATGTATACAGCACAGTAAATATGTATCTACTGTTACACTACCCTATTAAACGCTGTTGACATGCGACGCCAAGCCATTGACATGACAGTATTGTTGCAATTAGGATATTGTCACGCCGTAAACTAGCTACTATGTAACATGAACGTAAATTATTTGTTGTCTACAAAAGTATCGTATCACAGATGTAATTCGTGTTTAAAGTTTGGTAGTTTTAATAGATAGGTACTGCAAAAACAGTCATATAATATATATTTCGAATGAAGTAACGTCAGAGTCAATATTTGCTTTAGACAGATATTGCCGGACATAAAAAACCCTTCGGGCGGTCCCATGCTTGTATTAACTGCAAAGTATGAAGGCTATTTTAAAAGTTATAACGTTATTTTATTAAATGAAACAACGGTAATATCGACACCGAATTTTATCATATCATATCGAAATAACACACACTCGAACATACTCACACGATCGGTCGCACACACACCGAGAAACATACACAAAAATAATTCGGAAGTATATACCATGATGAATATGGGCATCGAATCGATTACAATTCTAAAATGAACGTTTAGAGATAATTAATACTTTTAATTGCTATTTGCGGATATGGTTTTTAATTAATTCGCAAACGGCCTCATTTTCTCTTTTAATTGCATCGGAATTTCGTCCAATAAAATTCTCATTCGACTGCCTATTTACGTTCCTAATCTCATTTCCATTCTCGTTTCATTTTCCCCATTTATAATACGATATAACTATAGAAGACGTAGATACTTTAAACAATTTCCAATATTTAACAGAAATAAAGGGATACATGTTGGTCTGTATCCAGGACCACTAATAAACTCTCATTAGACTAAAATACCTCATGATCATGCTGTCGTAAAAGACAGATCATATTTTATTTCTTTAGACGGGGTGAGGATGTTCCATCTAAAACCTGAAGAAAATTGTATCCTTCTTGAAATGAATAAATTCTTCCTTTCTTGATTAACCCTAATTCTAATCGTCAGAAATCTAAAACACAGAACTGCAAAACCATAATCAGTCGCATTCAGAAGTGACACTAGCATTTGTTATTTTGACCCGAAACCAAAATGTGTATTTCGGCAAAACTGCGCGGTCAGTAAAATGACCGGTGTGATGTGCTCAGAACTCTGTCACATTATCTATCAGTCTAGTGGTAATTTTTCATGAGCATTCCTTGCTGAATTATACAAACCTCGTTATGTCTCTTCAGATACGCTTTATATAAAAATATTCTAACACAAGAGTCGGTCGCTAAACTATATTAACCCATATCTATTTTCCCAATGTGATTTTTATATATCTATATGAGTATAGCCACGAAGATTTATTTTCTTACGTACAAGTGTTTACAAGCGAGATGATTCGGCCCATTAACTACCGACAAACTAATAACCTATAAGCCACCCTTACATCCCACGCGATGGCACCATTCCTCTCATTAATATTAAACATTTCTTATTATGTCCTCATATATTTCAGGAGCTGATTAATATTTCAGCTATTTTATATATAATACCAAAATATATAAGGGAAATACATACGGTAATATGAATGATTTTGGTATAACATACCTACTTTGGCCTTTTTACTTTGTTAAAAGAGACTTCTTAATCGGGATACTACGTAATTCAGTTACCTTTTTTGAGAGTTTTTAACATATCAATGACAATATTATTTAATAGTTACGTAAAGTCACAGCTTCTCGCATACCTTATGAGAGTATTAGTAGTAGTGTATAGAAAACTACGACAGCCAATAGATAAAGAAAACCACGCCAGAGGCAGTGTCTAAGAATTGAATTTGTCAGGAAAACAAGAAAGATTACAGCTTGTCTCGAAAAAGTCTTCCGATTTACACAATGGCTAACAAAACTTCCAAAAGTAAGAGTTGGCTATAAAGACACACTTAGTAATTGACTTTGCAGAAGCCACAAAGCATTTGGGTCAATCGCGCTTAGCAAGAGTTGCTAAAAATAGAAGTAGGAAAAAAGCTCTGAAGGTCTAAGCCACAAGTCCTCAACCTTTTTTCTCTTGACCCTCATTCATCGGCTTGATGCTTGGGGTAATCTTCATTCATGTGTCGTCAAAGACATTATTGTTATGATTGCATGAAAAGTTCTGTTTGCTAACTAGCCTCTGCTTCTGATATTTACTAATTACATTTTTGTTTAAATAGAAAATTACTATTAGATTCTTCGTACGCTATGATTTCATGGATTGTAGAGATACTGGATAGAACAAAATTCATAGCTTCACTTAGATCGTTTGAAAATTATTCTAAACATTTTTACCACTTGATACACACCATATTTTACTGCAATATTTGTTGCATTCTCTATCGCACATACATCGCTGCTCCCCTGACTAGTATTCATTTACAAGTAACTGTAATCATACTTGTAGTAAATACGTCGTTTTCATTATATTCATTATTTCGTTATGTTAGGAACTCGATTCGTCTCAATACACGTGCCTTATAATTACTTAGACTTGTCTCTAAGGGTTGAATATCGCTGGTCTAAGCTCGTTTAGAGTGGCTGCGACAGTGCGAAAGACGCCATTATATTGTCTGTCTTATATACATATAAATACGTTGTAATCTTCTTTTGCTTTTCAAAGTACAACTTAAGATTTTCAGAACAATGTTTATTTATATATTTAGTAAGCTCAACAACGATTGTTGCATTATAATACTTGCAAATATGATTCTTATGAATACGTATCTTGTTTTAACCAAATTAAGCTATAATTATAATATAAAAAAACATGTAAAAAAGTACGTACAGAAACATAAAAAAATACAGTGAATTCAAATTAAAAAGTGAATATAAACGTTGAATATAAATCGTTTAAACAAAATGAAGACATAAATATTTACCATTGACTTTAAGTTCGGGTGAGATTCGTTTATATTCATTCACGGAAAACTCTTTACCTATACATCGAAATAGATTTTTTTGCGTAACATTTAAACTCCAAAGAAGTATGAACAATTAATATCGATGCAAGTCCTAATCGTTTTATTATCCTTGTCCTCTTAAAAATTACCCTTTTTTAATTACATCAACAGATACGGTAAACAGAAGAACGATATCATCAAAAAGGAAGCCGTATGGAATTAATAATAATAATAATACTCTAATTTCCATGCAATTGTATATCTTGTAGCTAACACCGACATATTGTATTCATTACGAAGCCATCCTATGAAAATTAATCCTCCGGAAAGGTAAGGCAAAAGGTACAACAACGTAAAAACAAAGGGATTTCCACTCAGTGAATGCCCAGTAGATTTGGATTATAAAAATAATAAATACATACCCTCCTGTTATTAAAATTTTACGCGATTTTTTCCTGTTTCGCCTGGGTAAAACGCAGTTAACTTGATTTAATGTGAAAGCATTTTTAAAATGTGCGTAAATACTCGTACAGTAAAAGGGCGCGCTGCGTTTTTGTTTTATAGCTATGGTTGTTCAAAATGTTCACCTTTTTAGTAAGAAACTATATCAAAATTTGAGTTTATTTATGAAAACATTGCATGTTAATAAATTATGGATAAGAGATGCATAGATTACAATACAGCGTACAACTTTTTATGGCTGGAAAGAATTTTCCCCAATAAAATGTAAATGCGTATTGTATTTTATTGAAATTCTTATTCTTTACGGAAATAAATTTCTTATATTTGACAAAGATTCATGAACCGATATTCGAGGAACGCTGATTTTTATTCAGAGACGCCCGCAATAAATTCAATTGTCTGTAGCTAGGTATATATTCGGCATTGTTATATCGCCATGATAAAGTTGTACACAATTTACACAACGAAGGTGCTTCATGAATTAAGAACACGAGCGTACTAAAAACTAGAACATTTTCTCATACTTAATCATACTTGAGTTCACTTGTATACAATTTGTATTCATCCAACAGTAGGTTCATGCGCTTGCAGTGAAGACTCGATGACGCATCGAGAAGTAGAGCAATACGGGATGTGGTCGGTATCTGACTGAGTGACTGCTAGTGGAGAAATGTCATGAGTTTTTCCGCATTTCAGAACCTAAATATTGGACTTTGAATCAAAAATGTCATTAAAACCCGGTCGGATTAAATACCTCTGTGGGACAACTGTTTATTTTGTTTATTACAATCGGTTTATTTATGTCGAAATGTACTTTTTTAAACAGAGAATAAGAGATATAGAGAGTAATTTCCAAAGAAATACTTTGTACCGTTTAACTTTTTCTGTCACTTTCGATTCATGGATGTATGTTTATAAGCATAAAATTTAAAATATCTCCGTATTAAATTATAGCAAACCTATTTCACCAATAAGATGAATGTGAAGGATATGAATGTGTCAATCTTACGAAAACAGACAGACAGAATAACTTTCCCATTTTTAATGTTATTGGCAATTGATTTAAGTTTTTGGTACGAGTACCTACGAACATGAGTGCAAAGTTTCATTAAAATGCGAATTACTAATTAGAATGAACAAGACTGAATGTATTATAATTATTGTCACGAAAAATACAAATCAAAACTTTTGTTTCAAGTACAAGTTGATGAAATACAGTAGGTAGATTGGCAGAATGACAAGTCTAGAAATAAAATAGGATCAGGCATGTTTACTTTCGCTAAGATATACTTTAGCGGAAGAAGAAAATCAAATCATGCGAGCTCCATTTTGCTGTTTGCTGAAACATCTCATGGAATGGCTTGTAAGGTATAAAATATTCATACCAGTGACGTTTCTTACAATTCCTAGCACGATAAACAAAGTATACAATTGGTTACGCGTTCACTCATCCCTAATGTTGTTTTACAATCTTTTTTACAGAACACCTAATCCTAATTTCTCGACATACCTAAGTTTTTACGAGATTTTATTGGGTAAAATTGAGGTATATTCATACTTTGTCTGTTCCATTAACACTTCAAAAACTGTATTTATTATTGCGGTATAGAAATTAAGTAATTATAAAACCTGCTTATAAAATAACGGTGATGGTCGCATATTGAATGATGCAAACGACTTAATGGAATAAAGAATGTACTCGTATATGTTTGTGCGTAATCATGTTAATGTGTTTCGTACCACTTATAGGGCTATCAAGCTATGGAATATCAGAACACATAGTAATAGCATAAGAAACCGTACATCGTTAGCACAAAAACTATTGCAATTATGTATCTTTCAAAGACAGAAGCGGAACAATGACTTGATATATCACCTAAAGAACTTTTTGCGAATGACAGTACAGTTAGTAGTGCTAATACATTATTTCGGTCACAAATTGTAATGCACATCTTAGGCACTTAAATAATTAGTTTCGAGAAACAGACAATATGTCAATCTCAGTTTTATTATTTATCTATAAAAAACCTTGAAAAGAAGACATGGTATTAACAAGCAAAACCAGAAATTATGCTTACGTTTGCCGTCCTGTTACTAATAGTATCATCAACACCTATTACTTATTGAATTGATACTAACACTCCATTCATATAGCCCTATTAGAGATTGGTAGCAGATGTCAACTGCTGCGCTCAGTTGTGACTGCTGCCTGCTCGTTTGCTACTATCTTCAGATAGAAAAATGAAGTAAGTAATAAAAAAGAACCAAACTCAATAGTATGTTTTCCGTCTTAATAAGTATTTGTCGCAACATTCAGGCTTTCGTGCTAACAGGATAAAATTACACCCACACGCGATGTGAATGTTGGTGAAGTCTTAGCCATCCATTAGGTTAATTCTTGCTTTTAAAGCCAAACGTGCGCGTGATATCCAATAAGATTTCATGAACAACTTGTTTTTGAGAAATTCGACGAAAACAAAGTAACATGCTAGTGTAGCAAAGATTGTTCTGTCTTATTCGATGTTTACGCACCCAGAACCGTGATTTGTTGCCGGTACTTTTATCGTCTCTCCTCTTTTTATATTCCATTCTTCCCCATACCCACTGAGGGTTGTGGAACAGGGTAACTTTTTCCATAGTAATTTCCGCTGTTCGACGTTTTAATTGAGAAATATCGCTATTGTTTCCATTATTCCTTTTTACATTGCTATAATTTTATTTAAATGAATACCTCGTACCCAAAGCTTTTCCGCGTCATTTGCTCGTTATGTAAATATTCGAATATCATTTGTGTCTTTAAGGAAATGATTTTCGTTGTGATCCGTAAATCCTGCTATAATAATTGAACACTTACAACATAATACTTAACATTTTTAAAAATTGTAGTTTATGATTATAATATTTTATGTTTGGCACATAATAATTTATTTTTAATCTACACAAAAATATAAATTATGAAAACAAGATGACAGTACATTCTTTTACATGAAATTGACATCAAAGAAGATACAGTTATATACTAGCTCCCGACAAACGTCTCCCACCTATTCTATTACCATCAAAGCCGTCTTATTGCATGTTAAAATAAAAGCTTACTAAATCAAAGCTTACTACCAATAGCTTACGGTATAAGCAGAATACACTTGCATTATTTCGGGTCAAATACCATTTTATAACGACCTTTGAAGTAAAGTGCCAAGAGGCAGGGAAAGTTAAACCAATTATACGAGTAAAAGGAAAATAATATCACACTCAATTGTCAACGAACCGAACGTAATAATTCAATCATAAGTAAATTGAATCTATTCCTAATGTATTAAATAATTTATTTATTTAATATTGGTTATATACCATTTTCACTAAAATAAATAAAACTGTTTTTAAAGATACATACGAGTAGCAGTAGGTCAGGATAAAAAATAGGGAAATAAGGTTAAAATATCTTATAATATATACGAGTTGCGTGCTCTGAACAATAAAAAAAACGTTTTCAAGCTCCTCAAGTCAGTAGGTATGTATCCTATTTCCCTATAATCTAGTATTAAATTCTTATAGTCTTTCATTAAACGACAATATTTCATACATCATTATTAAAAATAAAAGTGGGGTACATTTTATTGGAAAAGTATGTTTATGTTATTTGGTGATCAAGAGCTCGTTCTACTTTCAAAATTATATTATTATATCAGTAAAATATGTACGTAAATCTTCTGTCAAAATTTTAAAGCCGAAGAAACAGCCCAATGATGTTTATAAAAAATTTGCATAATTGTGTATATGAGCGACGCAGGGAACTTAATTCAATTAAAAAGGGCCACTTGAAAAATGTCTAAACAACAATTTGATAACATTCTCACAAATGTAATTACGGCCAACGTGAAAAAGGTCGAAATATCTTCCGCTTTGCTAATTTTGTAAACAAGAAAACATAATTTGGTCCAAATTCTTCAAATATTATCAAATGTACAACGTATTTCTACTTCACTGTTAGACTTAAGAATTTGCATAACTTAATTAATATAAAATAACTTAATTACTATTCCGGTGTCTTTGAAAAATAAAAATATTTTTTATATTATTAAAAAAATAACGGTAATCTGAAACGAGTTCTCTTGTCTCCATCAAACTTGTTCAGAGACAGGCACTGAAGATAAAAATCAATTAGATCAAGTGTCAGGGCACTTACCGAACATATCAGTCAGCTCTGTCAACATTCATTTATCTGTCGACTCGGCCATATCAACACAGAAATCCTGTTTAAAAATCTTTTTAAAAATCCACAGCATCTTTATCGTCTGTCACTGAATAATTATTATGAGGAGAGTTAGTTAAAATCTTTAATGCGATTATGACATTTTTCGTAGCAAGTGCGATCCGGTCAGCGGGTCATGTTCGTACACGATCTACTGTCGCGGCGTCTGGATGAAGACTGACGTTAACTGGCCGAAGTCGTTCCCTGCGGAGCAAATCGCGATGCTATGAAATTCGCTAGTTCTTGGGCTAAGCTTTTGCTAAATCCCCGCAAAGTTGGGCGTTTATTGATATTTCATTAGTTGGAGATAATAGCATTACATGGATAAGGATGTAATGTACGTCTAGGAATGTTTTATTTACCATGATCCGAATAGTACGACTTATTTATGCGTGTTGTAATAAATAATATAACTAGTAACTACCTATTTTTTAGAGGAACAGACTAAACTTCCAATTGTTCTGTTCAATGCTCTACTAGAAAATTTTCAAACTTGCAATTCTGTTTCTAAGGGCTACGTTGCTATTTTTTTAACACATAGCTATTAATAGAAAAGTAAAATATGTAGATATATACGACATTTACATATATTTAGGTATATTTTCATTTATGAAACCCACGTTGTCATGCGGTTTGCGGCCTAAGCAATGTTACCTTGCTACATTAAATGCATCGCAAATAGGTAGTTTGTGATATATATACGCGTATATCTACATAGATATATCTATATATGTGGCTTCGTTATTCTATCACTCAGTTTCAAGACGTAGTACTGGAATAATAGACTTTAGACTAAAAGTTTTCATCAAAGTAAAAACATTCATCAGTGACATTAAAAAAATCATTGAGATTTTCTGGCCTTGAATATTCATTAATTAATACAAAGCATATGCAAACAGAACTATTAATTACCTCGAGGCTACCGGGCACTCTACCCCTCCCGCCTACAATTTAATATTCTGATACAGCTTAAATAAAATTGTCTCTTAATTTGTGTGTGTTGTAATAAATTGAAGATACGACAGTTTCTGCTTTTTGGAAAGTAGCCATAAAATTTGAAGTCAAGGAGACTCTCATTCATGGAAGAGCACTCGACAACGTAAGACAATTTTATAAAGTGTTTGAGAATGTGTAATAATAAGAATATGCTTTGGCGGCCAACATTTTAACTTTGACTGCCATCTTTTGAGAAATATCTACAAATACACGTCCGCGAATATGCTTATCTATGGCAATTTATCGGTGAAATCAGAAATATTTATTGGAATTTGATTAAACTTACAAAACGTCTAATCTAAGACAATAAGATCTAAGATAAAAATAGTTTTAAGTAGTATCAAATGGAATATGGTAATACTTGTTTCTAAATATAAGTAAATGATAATTTCCAATTACCACCTCACGAGCAAGAGCATTTTTGTTAAGGTTTTCACGATAGTAGAAAACTACGAAAGCTTTCGAGAAAAAATCTATAAATACCAAAGAATCACTTGAATCAGATTTAACTTCTTTAATAGCTTCCAAGCGTGGCCGCAAGCGATGACACGAGTACCTACCTACCTAATGATTTTCCAAATGTAAAAATATAGCACTTTCTTTCCAGCACTATTAAAACCATAAAGTGTAATATTTAAAATCTTACAATTCCTATAATATCAACTCCAGATTAGAGCTGATTGTAAATCCTAAATTTTTGTATGGGAACTGACAAGCAGAGCTCGGAACGTGGTGGCGCCATGAATAATGGCCGAAGTTGAAAGAGTTTAAAATTGAACTGTCCGTGTTTCGGCTGAATATTAATTTCATACCATTCATTATATAAAGTGGATTTCGACACAGTCTCACGAAGTTTGAATTATTAATCGGGAGATACTCGCAGTTTAAAAATATAATGAAAAATTGGACCTTCTATATTATTTAAAACTTATAACTACTCGTATGTATATGATCAACAGTAAATTAGTAGATACTTAACAGAAATTATGAGTTGCATTTCAAAAATTTTATTAAATCAATAATAGTCTATTGTTAGAAAGAGAATATTAATTCGAGAGTTGACATCTTACCAATTTTCTGCTCTATATTAATGTTATTATTCTTATTTGTGATTATTTGAGCTATATCGTCTAAATCCAGGTGAGCCTATTGAATACTTATTTTTAGACATTAATGATATATTTTTCGGAATTAAAATGTCTATATTTTATATATCTAATAGTAAGTGAAAGAAGTGTACTTAAAGAAGTGTACTTTGAAAGGTTTTCAAGGACATCGAGAATTAAATCACTGACTTCAAAACTCACATTACGGCACAACTTGTTCGGAGCAGTGTATTACATCTTAAACTGTCAAATTTGCTAGTTGTTGCGAGTTTGCTAGTGTGCTTATCCCTAAACACATATTAGCACTAGAACCACGCGTCTTAACTTATACGAGTAGTTGCGTGTTAATCAGAACTGGTTACTCATTTACATAACAATATCCATAATTTAGAGGATTGTACACATAACGTAACACGAAGCGACATCAACTCCGGTGTGAACTCAGATTCGTAACGATGTGTAATGTTAACGCTTGTCAATATTTGTCTTTACACGCGCGGCCATTCGTTTCAAATTGACTGTCATATTGCTGCAGTTGTTCATGATACTGAGAACTGAGCTAAAGGCAGGGCATATATTTGTATGGTGACCATGTGGTGGCCTTTGTTGTCTGGGGTAAAATGACCGCTATCCCGACCAATCTGCCCTAAAGTAAAGTCATAAAATAGGCTGCCTGAATGTCCTATTCACAGGAGAAATCCCCCCCAGTACTTTAGCCATAAGCAATGAGTTGAATAATCTGCGAGTCCCGATGGCCCTAATTAATCATTGTTATATGCAAATTACCCTCCTTTATTGTCGATAAGAGGTAACCAGTGCCAGATGTAATTGGATTAAACAGAAATGGGGCACATTTAATCCTTTGTCAAAGATATGTAGAGCGTTTGGAGGGAACACAATGACTTATCATTAGAAGGGAAGACGGCTTTCATAACAGAAAATTCCCTATTTAGCACCTAAGTACATATTTGTTAATGTCATAAAATACCGCTATTAACGAAAATTATGTATTTTATGTACTTTATTGTACGAAAATCGTAATTATATTCTATATTAGTCTGCAACCATTAAATATTATTGTGTTTGCAAGTATTATTTTACCACCCAACGCTATGTAAAGGATAATATGACTAATACGGATACTTACGAGTATATACTCGTTATATATAAGATCGTTGATTGGTAGCGCAGACAATTGTTCTGATTACCAGAAACTTTTTGCACGATTAAGATAAACATTTCCTACAAGCAGGATTAACGTTTGGCAGTTGATATATCGTAATCATTCCGTCGTACAATCAGGACTATCGAGAAGCCCGCATGCCGCCCTGTAATGGACGTTGATTAATACTCCGATCGGATGCTAAGGACAGCTGCTACTGATTATTGGAGAGATAGCGTTTATCGTATAACAGCTGCTTTGGGACATGTGTAGCTATTGAGACGAGGTCATGTCACTGCGTTGGTAATATGAAGTTTCTTATACTATAGCTTTTTTACATACAAATTAATGTCATAATGGCGATGAAGAAAGATTTTACGTCAATTTACTAACGGTCTAAGAGATCGTCAGCGTATCATTAATTGCTAGCGTTAATTACCGACTCCGTTCGAGTTTTTTACGTTCCATAGCTGGGCACCAGAGTCACCCTTATTTCGTTCGAGTTGCAGATATAGATCTGATGGAAATAAACGTGATTAAACTATAGCTTTTGGTAGGCAACTATAACTTTTGGTAGCCAGATATCTTGTAGCTGCAGCCTCGCCATTGTATACATGTCGACACACTTAAGTCTACTATGTAACGATGCTGTTACTTTGTATAAAATAAAGAATAATTGTACATTAATTATAACTATCGTCCTGTAACTTTATAAAAAGCAAGCACGCTAAATAACACATAGTCAATTTTCAAAACGTAAAAATATAGTAATATTATTCCAGAAATATACAAAACAAAACAAGGAGCCATTAATAATTTTAATGAATTTCAAAATGAACTTCCAATGCCGCATACAATTATGCTCCGAGATAAGGAAATGATAATGAATTCATGGACCATTAACGAGCTAATCTGCAATGTTGATCTTTCAATTTACTCGTCTTAAATTGTTGTACTCGCACTAATTCGTGGTGACGACCAACAATCTAAAATTCCAATGAACTTAAATAATTTGTTACGAATTTACTGATTGACTATTCGATTGGCAGAATGAAAAGTAACAACAGTTTTTCAGTATATTAGGTACGTAGAATTCGTTTTCGGCGTGATAACAAAATCGTTATCATTTTATAGCAATTCATTGGTTTTTAATATTGGTATGTAATATATATGTATTTGTATGTATTTATGTATTTGTATGGTAATTGTCTTTCTCATATAATGTATCTTATTGTTACCGATGTCGTTACAAATTCCCAAAATAAAAATGATGTTGTATACTGTATGGTGCTATCAGTATTATTACAAGGAGACGTGAAAAAACAGACGCTATCAAAGCTGTGCCTCGTGTCAATAAATACAGCGTTGGTGAAACAAGGGAACACATGTCATGGCGTTGGATTTGGAGCTGACTTTGAGCGCGGTAAAGCTCAATAAATTATGAGGGTTAAAACATTATAGATGTTTCGGATACTTTATAGACATCTATATGTCTCTGAATAAACTTTTCTCGTACTGAACTGTGTCATGGTGTCAGTATTTTTTTCCAAATTTCCACGGCTGTTACCTATATTGTATTAAAGATGCATTGGTACCAGACGAGTATTCAGAATCAAAGCAGGCGATGGGGAAATCGAGACTCGAAGTTCTATTTTCCACAATTCCTCGATTCCAAAATGTCGAACATAGATAACCAGTGTGACGACTTGACCATTCGTTAACAGACAGTTAAGTAATCAAATGCATAATTATTTAAAAGTAAGTACCTACCTATAACGAACCTGTTTTTACTTTTCGACAAAAGTATATTTCATTGGATTACTCCACAATGTTAACAAAACGGAAAACGTTTTTTTTAATTTACAATTGCATCGGTACACCAGTAAATCTTCCCTTGACTCTGAAATTGTATGGATTATTTTACGACAATAATACACGTTCAGTCAAATTTTGTCCAACATTTTTTCAGCTTATAAAATTGTCTTAGCAACTAGCAAGTGAGCTACGGACTGTATTTAATTTAAAGCGCTTCTAAATACAAAGGCTTAAAGCTAAAGTCATATTAAGTAGCAGAACGTCATTGTAGCTGTACGGGCTAATAATTTGTAACCTGTTAAAAAACATAGTCGTGAGGTAAAAGTGAGGTCGTTTCTTCAATCTATTCCGTTTTCAAAATATACTATGTTAAAACACATCTAATCCTTTTCATCGGAATAATTTAAGAAACTGTGAGGGTTTTGGGCCCCCACACGATACCCGATGGCTGCAGCGTGTCTCGAATACATTATCAGAGAAGGTGGGTATCGAGAGCTATCTGGGAGGTGTTAAACTACCAGGCAAGTTGAAATAAGACGTCACTCAGTCTCCTTGTTTGGACCTTGGAGCGGAAATATCCAATACAGAACAAAGGTCCTTACAGAGTACATTAAAAAATAGTTTCATCGTGATTGCCGGGGTTCTGATTTTTAAAATGATTATTAGCACATGACACATGACACATGACAGAGCCGTGAGTGCATAAAAAAGACGCATGCAAATGTCTTGAATTTCAAAGTGATTTAACTATATTCGGCATTTCGGGAGAGACCCGTGCACATCAGTTGGGCTGAAAAAGATCTACATTCAGTAATTAGTATGCGATAGATGAGAAAATATTAAGATCAAATCTGTTACATTATAATAACAACTGATACAACATACAACTAATATTACCCATATAAATATCAGTTAATATTAATATTAGACATACATGCATGTATGCATGCATAAACACGTATAAGAAAGACTATATAAAAACAATCAAAACTTTTAATGACCCTTTAAATTACATAAAAAAACATTAGGTTTAGTTCTAGCTTTCAAAAAATTACATACAAAAGTAATACATTTAATTGTCCACAAAATTCTCCATAGGTTCCGAACCCAAATAAGTTTTGATCGACTCAAATATTTTTTTCTGAACCTTATCGAGCATTGGCCTGCCGAACTCTACGGACAGCGTTTTCCAATTATCGTTCATAAATGAAAGCAATGTATCACCTGAAAGAAATAAAAAATATTTATTTGATAACATTACACATGTAACATACGCAGCCATTAATTACTTTGTAATGATAACATTTAAAATCTATAATTTAGACGTGTGTCTTATTAGAACATTAAAAATTAATTATGATTCTTACTCAGTTGTTTGTTGCCATTAAATAAATTAGTCAGATGAAAGTGAGCGCCCCCTTTTACATCATATTTATATTGGTAACTTTTCAGTTCTAATGTATCTTTACCATTATTATTTTTTACGATATCAAACGGCATAGTCATTTCCGTATGAAGATTTTCTGTAAAAGATCAATTAACATAATTATTAAAAATATTAACTTTTTATCTGTGAAAATTATTGCTAATAGTCGTGAATTTTACCAATAATTTCTTACATTAATAATAATTTTTGTATGTCCATCTCGACAACGATAATATTCATTTGGAACTGTCAGATATAACTGAATAATTGATGTATTTTAAAGTCGCTCAAATCGATATTGTTGGAATAAATGCATGCCAATGAAAATGAAAAAGGCAAAGGCAAAGAGAAGGCCTAAGAACAAGAGCGTTACTGAATAATTCAAATTGCTCAATCCGTATCAATTAGTTGAGGCTTTCGCGGGATTACGTAGGTTCGACACTGGGTCCAAATTAGCGGCATTTACATGCGATAACATTAAAATGGTTCATACTTACTTAAGTCTATCGACATATCTCCGTCTCCACTAATCGGCAGAACGAGCAATTGCCCTGAAGCCTTATATTGCGATTTCATATTCATATCCGTGCGGTATAGGAGTTTCAGAATCTTTTTTCCAACGTCAAAACTAAAAAGCAATTAAATCATTAGTCGGACCTCACAGGGCATACATCTTAATAGCTACTTTGCACTGACGTAGAGGGGCTGAGTGATGGAAATATAGTCAATATAAAGTAAGTCAAATATAATATCATGCTACGAATATCATCTTGAGACAATCGTAGACACAGCAATCTGCTCCTAAAGTAGACAGCTTTTTAAAGTTGTAAATGCATAGGTACTTACTAGAGGTATTTTACAAATATTCGACCGAATATAACCTTTACGGCTTATCCACTATACAACATTATGAAGAGCGGCAGACCGTTTTAGCCATTGTCTTTGGTTAAAGTACTAACCATTAAGTAAGTAAATAATCACCTGATATTATTAATAACCGCATCCTTCAATCCTTTTATGTAAGCATCAGAGACATCCAATTTCAAACCAGCGACATCCACTTTGTTTTTGTCAATGTGCATCACATCGAGAGGCTCCATATTAAGTTCGGGGATCCCTGCCGCGACAGTGGGCAGCAAGCCCTGCGCCACGGTCTTCACACATGTTGAGTCCGATAGCTTGCATTTTCGAGGCAACTGGGGCACTGTTGTTTTAATATTCAATTATTATAATGTAAGTATATTTTTTGGAACGAATTTCCTTATCGCGCGTTGCGAAGGAGGGTAGACGGAAAAAATTCAGACGAAAAATTCAGACGGAAGTTGTCCGACATACTAGTGTTGCCAATTAAAAGAAATAAAATTTTATTACAATTCCTTCACTAATTAATC
>DWQT01000468.1:0-22578 GCA_018244895.1 Myscelus amystis hages | reverse complement strand
CACAGAACAAACAAATGTGCTTATCACACAAATGTTTGTCCTGGGTGGGAATCGAACCCACGACCTCCGGTTTCACATATTTGATAAATACTGTACCTTGAGATGTTTTCTTCAAAGACATCTTTACAAATTCAGCATCTATTGACGATTATAGAATATATAAATATCATGTATAAATCCGTAAGTTGTCGATGACGTCATGGAATCCGTTCCAATTAATATGGTATTTACGCCCAACTTACGCAGGGAAAATCTAATGAGAGATTAGGATAAATCGCTTATAAATAGACATTCAGCTGACTCCCGAACTTTATTAAAAACACATCACGGTTCATTGAAAAGCCTGCACGATTTACATACAGTTAATAATCGCTCATGCTTGCTTACTTAAGATTTTTGTTTGTTACGCGCGAATGTCATAGTGCTCATTGTATTTATGTAAATGGACTTGAAGAGAATACGAATGCAAACCCTCATCCCCTATGTCACTTCTTAACGATAACAATATTTATAAAAACATGAAACGCATATAATACACCTGTATTCACTAATATTTAACGAGAAACCCGAATACCATTTTTTTACATTACACTGGCCTATTGTCATGTTTTCACCCCGTATATAGTTCTCTTCGTAATGCAATTTCTGAGAATTGTCTATGTTTATTTCATAATACAAATCACTCTCCAAATTAGACGTTTCTGCTTTAAATAAATCGATCAGGATATTTTATGACAATAATCCAGAACCCATATGAATAATCCACTCCAAAGAATGCAGTATTGTCCTTTACTTCTTTTATTTTTTACTTATAAGGTGAGTGTCATATAAATAAATATAGTGTATTATAACAAAATCAGATAGCTATTCGATTGCGCTTCACAATGGAAACAGAAGAAATCTACGTGACGCATTTAACCGTGAACTGACGTAGGTATTATTGCACAGCAGCGGGTCACCTCAATTGAATCCGATTGACGAAGGGAATTTAAAAAAATACGTCATGGCTTGGAACATAAAGTTGTAATTAAGAACAATCGATAATTTATCATTAATCCCAATAACCTTACGAATGTTCGTGCGCAAGTACATACAACTGATTATCAAAATCAGATGAGATATTTTCATTTGCCGTGTTATGTAAAACAACGCAGTTTTTTTTTTATAATCGCAAATAGACAAACAGATTACATGACGATGCCTCGATCCCGATTTCCCGTAAGACTGCAATTCTATCTGACATTGATTGCAGATGCGTTATTGTCTTTAACCGACTTCAAAAAGGAGGAGGTACTCAATTCGGCCGGTATATATTTTTTTTTTACTGTCTTAAATCGTAACATTTGTCTTAGTGTGTCTAAAAAGCGCAGCGGTTTATTAGCTAACATGTGGATGGAAAATTATCATCCGCTATAGTATCCACCCAAAAGATCGTTTTTACGAACTGTTACACAGCAGCGTCGAAACGTAAATATTCACGTAAGTTATTAAAAGCATATAGTGTAACTATGTACTATTATTACCAAAAAATCTATCCAATGTTTTAGTAGGTACGTGTACCATAATATATATTATGTATTGTATTATATTACATACAAAATGGGACATTGAATTTCACATTGACGTTCGCGGGCGATCCGATTTAAATGTGAAATGTCTCAAGTTTTCTTCGGTTTAGTTGTTATGCGCCTAAATTAAAATAAGTTTCTACGAGTTATAGAGGTTAGCTTTTACTTAGAGGTCGCTTACATAAAACACGCGTGTATGTTTATCGTAATCGTCTTGTTTATCGGAAAAATACGGAAATATTCCACTACTCCTCTTATATTGGGCAATGAGCAATTTTCGAAACATTTTAGTGCTAGTTCGAGTAACGACGTTACCTTAAGTAGATATCTTTATTAAAGTCTAAAAAGTTGAAATGCATCGAGATCAACGATTTGACATTTTCGTAAAAATAGTTGTACTTTATTGTAAAGTTGCAATATTATTCTTGTTATTTATGTCCTGTCTAATGTTTCCATCATTTGAAGGATAATAACAATGCAATGGAAGTGAACACACATCGAGGCGTATGATGGGATAATCCATGAAGGTTATTTACGGATATTACTTATTAAGCGTCAATGAAATCACCAGTACAAAATTGTCTCGGTTTCCTCGTTCCTTATTCAGTGGTTCTGAAATAGGAGTAAGAGCCGATTAGTGTGTTGGGACGTAAATAAAGTCACGTGCATCGTTAGTGGCATTCCGATCAATGGGGACATGACGATAACGATGTAAATGAGACTGTCAGTTATCACTGAGAATACAACGACCAGACGAGACTGTATAACCATTCAAACAATTCGTTTTAAAATAGTTTACTAATTAGTATCAATAAGCATAGTACAACAGTAATAAATACAATTGGTGTAAAATGACGATAGTTAAATTAACATTAGCTAAATTAGAACACTGTTATCGACGACGCTGAATATACTCTACTAATAAATAATTGGGATTTATTATTAAAATTCATTATAACTAGCATTATTGAGAGTAGGGAGTTTATTTTAGAACATATTTCTAAGTGAAAGGCGGCTACGGATGTAGATTTAAAAAATATCTTGAACTTCGCAACTGTCGTTAAATACAAACACTACTATTGAATAAAACTGATTATTTTAATCGTATTATCAACTACATTACCTAATTATTATCAATCGTAAGAACATAATCTGGATTTAATAAGATGCGATGCTATTGGAGAGATTGTGAAATCTTTATTTCATTGTCACCCTGGAAAACGATTACCAGTTTTTAAAGTGTTAAACATGGTCTCTTGTATTCAGTAAATATACCCTTTGTTGCTTAGTATTCCAACTTTTCATGTAAAAAAATAGCATACCATCGGTAATTAGAACAAAAATAAACATTGTAATCTCTCGTAGTATAATCGGACTGACGTTCATAGTAACTATGCTATGCCTACCTAATAAATTGAAAATGGAGATAGAAAAGAAACGGCAAAAATAAGTGTGAGGCAATAATACATTAACCGCGGCCAAAACCGAATTATCTTCATGAGTCAGTTTGTTATCACTCCGTCTACACAATACTTTTGTTGCAGAAAGTCGTTTGATTACTTGCCAGTATGAGATTATATTAAAATCGAAGTAAATTTAGTTTCTGGTAAAATTAATTGTCGTTGAATTAGAAGCGTTGTTAGTGTCTAGTCTGTGAAAAACTAAATTACGAGTAACAAAATTGACTGTATACCTACTACTTATAAAATGTTCAGTAACAAACAAGGGTTCATGGCATATCTAAACTGATATTGTAAATAAGAGAGAGATTGAATTGAAGAGATCGTTTGTTTTATTGAACCGGCAAATGTAAGTCAAATTAAAAAAAAAGCGTTTTGAGTTTGATAAGAAAATTACGAAAACTTTAAGTGAAACATTAAGCTATATAAAGCATTCAAAATTTTGGTTTTACAAGCAGGCAGTGTGACGTAATCCCTAGTTTTTTATGGACAAAAACTAATCTTTGGCAAGCCAAGGGGCTCTGTGAACCCCATGTTAAACTATAATATGCATAAATAATTTAGAAATTAACGAGTTTCAGAGAGTATATCAGGCTTCATCGTTGTTTTCATTAAAGAACATTTCAAGTTGTCTAATAAAAAACACTTTAAGGCTGTACTTTTGGACACTGAGAGCAGAATAAACTACAACTATTTTGCAAAGAATTAACGACAGGAGTGGATGTGTGGATTTGTGTATTTGATAAGTGATTTAATATAAAACGATATTTTTTGTTTTTTTAAGACTGTAACGGCACGATAACTGCCATTTTATAACTGCTTGTGTTTCTGCCGGTGTTAAGTTTATAATAGCTGGCAGGTACTATAGAGCCCAGGCGTTCAAAGTAGTGCGAGTGTACTGCACAAGTGGGTCGTTGGCCGAATACCGGCGTCTTTGTGAATGACTCACTGGCTGCGTTTTAAATGGACGACTATACTTTCATGTACTATTTACGTTTACTTCGAATAGAAACTTCTTTTTGTGTCTGCTTATAATTCTACCACAGACACTCATTTCTGCCGGTAAACTGCAGTCTCAAGTACATTTGTTTGTTGCATTTTAAAAGGCGTGAATATGTGCAAACGTAATCCACGACTCAGAATATTAACACTTACAGAAGCCGGTAGATTTACTGAGTTATAACGATAGAAATGGTTAACGACTACTTAACAGGTGAAGCGCCTCATTTGCCATTTCATTGTCATAAATATAGATGTAAGCGCGCGGATACAGATCTATTTATGGAATGTGATTTTCTCGTTTGTTTAGAAAGCCGACGATGACGCATAACAGAAAGTCATACGAGGACGCTCTGTTGAATGAATGCACCAAAATAACGGTACGAACGTCCTCAGTCTTCGCTTGTGTGCGTGTTGGTGCGTGGATGGCGTTGCCGCACTAGTAAATTTGCTATTTCATCATGACAAGTCAACGTGAAAACAATATGTGGAAAAATGTGAAACTACGCATTGATTATATATTATGCTGAAACATTATTATGCTGTTTAAACATATCTGAAAACCATTCACCCTGCACGATAGCGGGACGAAATATTTTTGTTTTACGAATTGATTTAACGCTACCGGTTAACTTTTGAAATAAAACCTTCGAAATTTTCCGAAGTCAATTGTGAAAATCATCTTTTACCATAAGTGCTTAATGAGAGCATCTGCGAAATATTTCGAGGAACATAACCATCAATCAACGGTTCAGCGGAGTTGGTTGGTTGAGGTCGGCGGCGAGCGGCGCCGCGGCCAGAAATACCGCGGCATCGACCTTGCCTCTGAATGCACACATCTTGTTTTTATTATTTTACATTTTTCCCTCCCAAGCATTTGAGCCAAGGTGACGGCCAGTTGTTTTTCCATGGGACATAGAAAACGTCTTTGAACGATTTTCCTGCTTAGTGCCAACAGTACATCAAGTAAAAGGTGCGATAAGAAAATACTCGTCGAGTCTGGTATTTTAGCTTGTTTGTCTTAAATAATTTACTGAATTTATACTATGATGGTGAGGCAGCTTTCTTGAAAGTGTCTTTATAATTTAGCCGTGTCCTTTCGTACGCGGGTACTATCGATGTCGTTTCAGCTTATCACCGTTTTATATACATATGTATGTATATCAGCACTGCGTTTTCGTTCCTCTATGAAATGATTTGTTACGGCGATTGCCATCTCAAGCAAAACTGCAGGCGGTTTAATTAATTCACAAACGTGTAAAGAAAGTGAGCATGCCTGTGATGCGTGACGAGTACGTATACATAAGTCTGGCGAATATTTTGCCAGGAAATCATTCCGTATGGCACGCGCTCCGTTTACACTGGGGCGCTTGAAAAATGTTCGCTTGACGCAAATGCGTTATCTATTTTGGAGTTCTGCGTCAGTAGCTCACTCTTATCTGTGTTCTGCAGTCTGGCGGTCACCCTCAGCGGTGTCTTCTGCATTTTCGTTATGATATTTTCACTGTTTCAACCGAAACGCTGTGACATTTCTCTGTTTATTGTAGAGCACCTACTTTCGCTACCAGTGACGTCCTTTCGATCGCATGACGTCAAACGCGCAAGCAATAATACCTATCAGCTGCTCGCAAATGTCATGATAAGTGAAGTCAATATTTGAAACTGGATTTTGCATACTAAGTCGTCTGAAGCACTTACCATTTATGGGGCGTATTCTAGGGGCGTAGCCTACTGAGGTGAATACTAAGGCAGGAGTCAGCCATTTTTTCTGCTACCTAAAAGACACAGCGTTAACAAGCTATTCAAAAGGTTACATTCAAACTTTGGTAGACGAGATTCTTTGCAAACGAGAATTGGACCTAGTCGTTTTAATATTTAAACGCCTCCAATCTTTGGGTTCTTAATTGACGACTTGTTTTTAGAAACGTAATTTTGTAGAAAGTTCTTTTCATGATTAAATTAATTTAACAACACAACCACGGTAAATGATGTTGTCCGTGGACAGATAGATTCATATTAAGTACACACCTAAAGTACTTAATATGCAACTAGTTAGTTACTTTTATCACAATTTCAGTAAACTTCGGTGTTATTATCACGAGCTAAATATGCACAACTATGTATATAAATGTACTAATGATAAGGTCGGTACAGCCATGTTTTTATTGTAGACGCCGTGACGTCACAAGTTTATTTTGTTGGTATTACGAAACTTAATATCACGAGGGCAATCTCAGAAACAGAGTCAAAAACATTAGAACATTCGTAGCCTGCCCTTAGCCAAGTAATGTATTGTAATATATTTTTTGTAATTAACTACTCGTGTAATTTATTTTTATTTTTTTATACTTTATTTGTAACATAAAATATTTTATGTAAATGACAAAAAGGCAAACTTATTTTTGGTTTTATTGCTGACATGTACATATGTATATGTATATTTCATTGTATTTAAAAGAAAGTCTACGTCTACATCATTTTGTTTAAAGTAGCTTAAAAGATCTCTCGCATCCCGTACATCTATATGTGACATCAAATTGAATTAGAACTCTAGGTAACATCACACATATTACATATATGTATGTACGTTGTAAACGAAACAAGCCATGCTGCACATTGCCGCTTAATGACAGTAAGGGCGACGATAAAGGAGGGTGTTAAACTTAGTAAAGACGTTTCTATCAATTTCACTATAAACATTTTATACTAGGATTATATGTAATTTAGTTGATGTACAATTTGGAAGTTACTTTCACGGTTTCTCGGTAGAATATCGGTTGAAATTCAAGATAAAAAAAAAGCATATACATTTATATGTACGAATTGGTATGTATATAGATTCATTTAAGTAGCAATTAGCTGCTATCGAATAAAGGAGATATAAGCCGATATAACTAATACCTATATAAATAAGCCAATTATAATGTAGGTATATTTCCAGATCCTGAACGTATTTAAAATCTGAAGTATAATTTCGTGATACACATAATAAAAATCCTTCATATTGTCAATCCGAGTGGATTAACTGTCGTCAAGTTGGAGTAATAATTTTGCAGGGGCTTTTGCTAGGCTTGCGCTATATTTGAGTTTTTGACCGACTTCATAAAGGAGGAGGTACTTATTCGTCTGTAATTTATTTTTTTGTGTGTTTGCGCCCGCACACACACAGGCTTGCGTGAAACGATTTGGATTTTGATTTTTAAAGCGAAATTCGGCGTCTAGTTATATTATAGTGTTTCCTTGGCTGACAACGACTCTAAAGACAGAATATGTGTACCTACATATTGATGAGGAGAAAAGTAAGTTGATTATTAAGTTGTAGAAACATACGTAATTATTTTTTTACTTTTTTGTGCGCATTAATTTTGGTCTGGATTAGTTCTTCTTTGAAGTCGGGTTTCTTTTTGTTAAAATGTTTGTTTATTAATGAAAACATCCGACTTAGGTAAAAAAGTTACTTACGGCAAAAAGTTTAGACGTTTTAAGTGGATGTATAAAATACAATGTAGGTGTATTCTTTGAAAAGACCTACAAGACACTCAGTACTAGAATGGAGTGTACTACGCCTCCATGTCGCTGTTTCATATTACGTAAACAAGTGGATAAGCAAGTGGCTAAACCCAGCCTTAGCCTACTTAGCCAGACTCTGCTTAAACCTGCTTAAGCTTGGAAAATTTTGTATTAGTAGTGTAATTATCGTAAATGAAATAGAAATAGTTTTGTCACTTACTACTTTTTCTATCTTTGCTGTGGTAAAAAGTTTAATCGACAAAGCGTTTATCACGGCTGACACGATATTGAAGTGTTGCGACAATGGAACACGAAAGGAGATTCCTGTAAAAAACCTAAAATGCATAAACAGTGAAACAGCAAGAAATGGGTTCGTGTCAACGACGAGTTTTTTTTTAAATTCGTACATAATTTAATTAAAATCACAAATTATTCATAATATTTAATTCCTTTGTAACGTTACATATGTACATATGTATATTAAGGTTACCGTTACATTGTTTTGTTCGATGTCGGAGTTCATGTTGAAATGACTAATGGCTTGTAAATTTCATTATCATCGTATACATATTGTAAATACAATCACATTCTAAACATTGTAATGCGCGAAGTTCCTAGGTTATATAAAAGTTCATTAGTCTTTTCATCCTGATTTACGTTTCACTTTGATTGCTGTCATAAATATACGTAGGTACATACATACCGTTTAAGACGTGATAATTAATTTTAAAAAAAGAATTTACGTATTCTTATGTTTAAAATTCTGCACTTACATAATTTTCAAGTTATACGGATCACTCGACGGACTACGTAATGCGATAAAGATTAAAATTAAAAGCCCAGCTGGAGCCACGAAACGATTATTTGGAGTCTGAAAATTTTACTACGTAGTACGTAGCTACATCGTGTAGTAATCGGTGTTGGGAAAGGGGGATTTTTAGCCATCCCTGTCACGGGTTTGCCGTCTCGCTCGCGTCTTTATATTGATCGTCGTCTGGACTTGTTGATCACCGCGTATTCTGCCGAGCTTCAAGCGTCCTTCTAAAAGAAAAGCCAACGCCGTGCAGCCTCGCTGGAGCGCTGAATTGATAAACTTTCTAGTCTGACTCTAAAGGTTTTACGTTTTCAATGAAAACTCGATGGTTTCAACGTATTTTCATTTGTAACGACCATAACTTGTAAAACAAGTCGTATTTTTAGGTTGTGCATCAGGGTTGTTTAACATAAATCAAGGTAAATGTTGTTAATAGTCATGTTTGCAAATTTTGCAATCACTTATACACACGAGATGTTTCATGAATTATCGACTGTGCGCTAATTGTTGTACATTTTAATTACGTTTACCGTAGTCTTACGGTTTATCACAATTAGAAGATAAGCATTGACGCAAATGTCTCGCTGTCGTGAATTCTGTATAATAAAATAATTCTATGTACTTATTCTTTACGATATAAAATAAGCCGTATTGTCAATTACATGGCGATTATGTACTTATTATATCAAGCATAATGATTATTCATTACGTATTTGATAAAATATGATAACTTTGTATTGCTTTGTTCGATTAAAGCTTATATTATTATTATATTAGTACGATCATTAGAAAATCTCCTTACCATCTCAAATGTATAATATAAAATTAAGCTGTGTTTATTATTATTCGATTTATCGTTTTTATTAAAGTTATCAAATCTTTAAAGTGTTTCTTAAAATGCATGAAAAAATATGTTTATTACTTCTGTCTTAAAAATATCTTTAATATTATAATATGTATCCTTACCTATGCTACGATTTCAAGCTAAGTTACGAATACTATGTCGGTAATTTTCAAATTGTATTTAAAAAATCTTAATCCATTTACTATTTTAAAATGATCCTCGACTGTCAATATTTTATTTGTATCTTTCCGCAAATAATCAACACACTAGACTGACTCCATAGTAAAGTAAATGTATACGATATGAGATGTCGCTTAGTGGTATGAAATGATTATCACATTCATGTGATGTACATTCTGGTCACGATTTGTACAGTATTGAGCGCAATTAAGAAAACCACTGTACGATTTATCAGCGGTTTGCTAATCGAATTACCCACAATGCTTTAAAGACACACCGAGTTACGTGCGTCATACATTGTGACATTTTTATTGATTGTACGTTAATACCTTGATATAAATGTAGATGTGTGTGGATCAAATGACACGGTTATCGCGGCTGGTTTAAGATAAGGCGCTGAGACGGTTACCTACATGAATTGCGTGCATCCAAAGATTCGAAAAACCTGCTGACAATATGACTGCCCAGCACTACATGTATGTATTTTGTTGTATATATTTTGATGTATCTCATGTGGTTTTCTGTTCATGAATTAAAATAACTTTAGTCGATTACGTTACTTACATCTTCTTAAAAATGGTTTCACTTTGATCGTAATTATTATAAAATAAGTAGTAGAAAGTTATATTCAAATCTTTGTTATTCAATGTTATAAGTATTTATAGCCATAAATTAAGATTACAAAATCAATGTAAGAGTTCTTAGCTATATCGGTACATCAAAAATATCGCTAGGGCAATTTAATTGGTTCGCTTAAATTAGCAGCGAGTTCAGCCCTCGGCGACATGGAAGGTCATTGGCTTGTCTCGACAATAAAGAGGTTTTGGACTTTCGGTAGGTATCAATGACAGTTTCCATGTTTTGATTATAACAAAAAATAACTAAGATTATGAAAGCGGCCGTAATAGATATTTTTATGTTAATATTTGTTAGCGGTAGTATGATTGGTGATCATCAGAAACTCCGTGAAATTGGCATGATCATCTGGAGAAACAATAATTTGTACTTGCCATGTTAGCAAGGAATAACAGCCTTAGGTTGATGTTCGACAAGTGTCATTTCGTGGTCTCAGATGAGACATATTTAAGACTGCCTTTTCAATATAGTCAATTCTTTCCTGTTCGAGTTCAGCTTTTTGCTTTGACTATCAAAAAGGAATAATAGTTTTAAGTAGGTAATCGTCGAGACAAGAACTCAAATAGATGTAACTGTAGGAATGTTGGAACACAGCGTATATATTTGAATCGTCAGACCATAGCACATACTCGTATTTTTCACTCAACTTTTTGTTTTGTGGTTGCGAGATTTTCACTGACCAAAAATGCTGTCGAGCCAACAGCTTAAATGTAGAGCTTTTAGATAAACGCCCTTTAAAGCTTTCGCACTCCCACAAATCGGTTAGGATTTTATTTAATACTACTTGTGGCCCGCGGTTTCACTCGCATTGAGATTTTATTTATTATTCGAATTCGCGTAATTTGCAACCTTCGTGTTTTACATAAACCAATGTTATTTTTATATTGTAAGTAATTACCGCTAAGTATCGTTTTTTACATCCGACGTGACAACTCATGAACTAAATATATAAGTTTCTAAATACGTATAGGGATAATTTACAACTCAGACACAGAATAAACACTCCGTGTCAATATACAAATATTAGGCTTAGTTCTAGTACGATCATCAAATGTCACTCTTCTAGCGTATTTTTAAATTGTAATTCTGTAGCCACTATAACATATAATACCTATTGTATTTTGAAAACTTCTATATAATCAGTTTTTTTTTTTACTTTTTTATAGGACACGTTTTCAAATATTTCAAAAAGCTATGATATAAGTTACAATGCGGTCGCAAATGACTATTTGGAATTGCTTGAAATTCACGATTTATGTAGCTTACATTTTCTACGAAAGGATGAAAATCAAAACTCCTAGGCCCACCGCCCACCCCATTAACTGCAAGCGCGCCCTCGCGTTAACGCTTCAGTCGGTTCAATAACACCAGGTTATTGACCTAATGACAGGTGCTTGTATTAAAAAATATGCCACACGAATTGCTCAACCGTTCGCGAGTTATTTATTTTCATATGAAGACCAGATTGCAATCCGCTTACATCCTTAGTTGCTCATTAATGTAGACCACAAAAAAGCTTTTATTAGGTATAAAATACATACATACGAATAATCTTAAATGAAAACTCTTTGAAGTAACTTTTATAATAGTTACACGATGTTCAACAAATATTTATTCATCCACTATATTGTACTTTGAACATCGAATGACATAAATACATTTAGGTCACTGTTACACCTACATTTGTTTCTCTTTGTTGTGTTTGATGAGGGCGAATTAGTGTAGGGGAACTTAGTGAACATAAAATGTATGTAAGATTTTCATACGATTGTGCGAAACGCAATTAAACTGTTTTCCATTTAAAAAGAACCTTTTAATTAGGTCTGAAAAAAAAAGTACCAAGCATTTTTGTTCATTGTTTTATACCTGAAAACGGTATACATGTATATAGTTTAGAAAAGGCTTTGAAATTGAAACACATGATAGACATGAATATTTTTAACTTGTAAACTTAAAATTACAATGACTTAGGTATATGTTTTAATAATGCACCGATTTACATATTTACTTAAGAGAATTGTAATCAGTTTCAAATTATAAAAAAAGCATTAATTTTAAATTAACATACCTGATAATATAAATACATATTCATATAGTTATTTCATGAGAACGTGTATCTGTTACACAACTTTAGGCGTATTATGTACTCTACAGGTTTTGGAGAAACCTAATTGAGCCACTAAACTCACTAAGTAACATTGAACAACGCATTATTTAATATCTTTTACCTACATTTGTAAGAGAAAGTAAACCAATTATTATAGTAAAATATATACGCTTAGTTATTTTTCACAAGATTTTATCATCTGTCCATTATTCTCTGTGTAAAATGTATTGAGCTTGTCGTACGTTACTTCTCGTACGTCAATTGTTTCTTTTTTTTTCAAGATAACCCTTCGATATAAATAACAAATGATAGTTGATTTACAATGTTTACAAGAGAGCACATCTTGAACTGTTATTTTTAATTTTGTTAGCCACTGCTTCATGTTTTATCTTACAGGTTTATACGTTGTCTTATATTACGCATGTATCTAATGAAATCATGATTATACCAATATGATATGCCACTCACCTGTATAGGTAACGCATAGTTTCGACCGAACGAAATGAAAAAGAAACAAACTTAATTATGGTAAATAAATAGGAGAGAAAAATTTGTACACGTGTGTGTGATAAACGAACGTACATGAAAATGAATAATAATAATCTAAAGATACTAAAAAAAGAGGTTTTATTGCTAATCGAACTAAAAACTAGAAATCTCTATGTCTCTTAGTCTCCTACAGACGATCTATAAAAGAATTATTCGTCTTGGCGGTCCTAATCAGGATAATGGGAAACTGTTATTGAATTGTTGCGTTGTCATCGGTCCTTGATACGTGTGCAAAGTTTGAAATTAATCAGACTTCAGGAAAGTGATGAAAATGAAACTCAAAAGATTCTTTTACATACATATGTAGTATTTAGGTACATACATACAAGCCAAGCTAATATAAGCGTTTTAAAAAAGAAACAGAAAATATTCTCCGCTTTCGTTCCTGTAATTTAATGTCTGGAAAGGTACGCGTTTGTGTAAGCATTGTAGCAGGATTTGTATTCACCTCTTGCACGAAACCTTAAAGCGGGTAAAATGCGAAAATAAGAAGCTTGAGCATAAATACATTTTATAATTCAAGTCCAACGGAAGAATACGCTGGCAACAGCTGTTCACAAGTAAAAATGTTTCAGGCGAAATCGTTGATCGCACGAATAGCGCTGAATGCGTTTGTTGTTTATCAAGACGATAATTTATCTTGTCTAATTCTGGCTACTTGCTATGCCACGAATTATTCGTTAATTGGTTTGCAACACAGACTCGCCTACTTCGTAAAAGAAAGCAGCGGCACGAAATGCTAACTACTTTCTAAACCTTGTCCAATTACATTAAACGTTTACATCATTGTAAAGAATAGAACTTCGCTAAAATACTGTAACACGAAATGATGATTTCAATGACAATATCAAGTCAAATTTCACGTTAAAATTTTGAGGAAATAACATTTTTAGAGTTGGAAGCAAATGGAAATCAAAGCGTTATAGAAAAGCTTCTAAAGTTTCCTAAATAATTAAAAATGTACACATATACATATCTGTGGTAGACAATCTTTGGCTTCAAATACAAATAACGACAAGCAAAAAGAATAGCGACGATAACGCCTTACTTACATTGAGAGTAGAATATACTCGTAATATAAGACATTCTAAAGTTGTTTACACTTTCTACATCGTTTATTGTAGTTTATACTTGTGTGATCATGGTGTATGGTACGTCGCGGAATCACATGTACGAGTACTATACGCTGAGAACCGGTAATTTAGGTTACTCTTACGATGCATGAAACACGGCCCGCAGTCGTCTGCATGTGTAAAGACACGTACTTACGAACCATTAGTAGTTCACTAAAACGAGTATAATTTTTAAGCAAGCAGAGAAATAACATTTCCAGAAGACATGTGCCGTAACATGAATTTTACCGTACATAGCCACGTTATTCTTTTACTCTATGTTACTCATGTTACTCACATCACATATCACATCACGTGACTCATTGTTTTCATGCAAACTGCAGGTGGCTTCCGGATGTTTTAATTCGCAACACAGCTGAATAGTGGTGAATTAAAAAAAAATCAGAGGTACATTTAGTTGAAATGTAGTTCTTGTCTAAGAATAACTGCATTAGCAAATTGCTTTTAGTATTTATGATCTTGCTACAGTTAGAATAACTAATGCGATAATTTTGAATATTTTGTAATTACACCAAATTGTCAATCTCGGGTACGGATTTCTTCGATCGTAGGGCATCCTAGGCGACTAGGTAATAGAGTAAAGACGCAATATATCTAGAAGTTGAGAAATAATCTATTAGCGGCAAACGGTTTTCGATATCTCTAAGGTCTGTGAGTGATGTGATGTATGAATATGAGCGTAATGATATTATCAGAATGAGGTCAATGTCGGGACTGCTGACCGGCAGTTCGATTCGTATTTCTGCAAATACACGCGTGTTCCGTTTTTTATCAATGTTGCTATTTTAACGTGGCCTTTTGTTTACAAAACTTAGCGCCTCAATGGTTCATTCAAGAACGTTGTTTTTCTTACGTTGGTACAGTTATATTTACAATACAAGAGTACTTTATATTGTACTTTTATAATTGTTTTGGTACGTTTCGTAAATATCAGATATTATGCATTATTGTTCAGATTGTGAAATACGTACGAATAGTAGGTACACCTACTAACTTTCGATCATACCAGTTGCCAGTTTTTCAATGAATTGGAGTTGACAAATAGATTTTCACCATAATCCGATCGACATCCTCGAGAGATGTGCTACGTACCTAATTCTTGGAAAGGTCATCGATACATAAATAAGACTAATCATCAATAAAGAATTCACGCGTCGTTTACTCAATTACTCTTTGAACTCCAAACATCAATAGTTGCCACTGTTGACTACGATACCCATATATTGATGTACATAATATAATGTAAATGTATAAAGTAAATAAATGTATCTTGAAAATAGACTTGGATTCATAGAACGGTAACAATGGTAACTTACAGAACTAGTTCCAATAAAATTGCCGCAACTGTACGTAACAATAGCGCATCAATGTGCTTTGTTAATCTTGACATCCGTTCAAATTGCTTTCTTTCCTATGGAACCTTTTTATTGAGAGCGGAGAGGACGCCCAATCACGTCAATTGGCTCAATCGGCCGCCAGTGACGTTCGCTTGACGTCAGCGCCTCTTTGTCTGTGTGGAAACAGCAAATCACCGAATAACAGTACTGTTCCGCTGCTAGCATTAAATATACACACGTGCGTTTCAACTTTGACCCATGTACCTCCCTTGTATGAGAGTTTTTTATTTTATTCTGTTACTGTAAATGGAGGTCGAAACTGATTGATGAATATTTTATAAGACATTGAATATAGGTACATAAGCATTTAGCGATTAGGTCGCTGCTACTTGTAATTAGGTAGAAGTATGACATTGGACACTGCATTTTATTTTAAATTCGGGCTTAAATATATTTGTACATAATCACGTTTTAATAAGACTGGCGCATAAATTTTGTATTACGTACTTATATTAGAAAAAGATTTTTAAACGTGTCAGTTACTGAGAAGTGCGATAAATTGGAGTCTATGATTTTCGTCAAAGTATTGACAATGTTCTTTTGAGTTCCTTGTTTTCTTCGATTGAAAGCGGATTATAGATGCTAGACTTGTCATAATCCACACTAATTTCAAATGTATCTTAGTTCTAAATATCAATGTTTATTAGGAAATTTAATTAAGTTGAGATTCCCTCTTCCTCTTAAACTAGTCCAATCCAAATTTCGTGGAACTTTTTTTTACAAATTATTCCATGCGTTACTATTCTTGAAGACTTCAGACGCTTACTGCTAGGATAAACGTGAAGGGGCGTCCACACTCTTCAGACCTAAACACAGATTGTTGTAACAACAATCACTTCACGGTAGAAATAGGCGCCCGCCACACGGCAGCAATACTATTTCGCATAACTGTTCAAGATCAGCACCTACATAGGTAGGTATAGACCTAAGATAACTCAATGTACATTTTTTGGTACACAGTTAATTCATTTCCATAATAATCGGCATTAAGATGAGCACCGACGTGTACCTATTTATATATTTTCGATAAATATGTACGAGTATGATTAATAATACGATTTATATTATAAAAAATGTGTTATAAATTTGATTAAGATACCTTTTTCATAATGTTAACATAATTTCATTGTATTGTTACAGGTAGCAATTAAGATAATAGATAAATCACAATTAGACGCCAGCAATCTTCAAAAAGTCTACAGAGAAGTGGACATCATGAAGAGGTTGGATCATCCTCATATAATTAAGCTATATCAGGTAAGTTGTGAAACAATGCCCTATCAATGCCCATTATATTTCCTATATCCTAATTACCCATGCCGGTTAAGAATAATTACAATACACAAAAACTTGGTTGTTACAATAAACTTTTGTTGATAATTTACGTCATAGCAAGATATTAAGGAACAAAATTATTCTTATAAGAAGATTTGTTACTTGAGAATTGGAATCAATTGAATTACGCAAATAACGTAAGTTGTATTGTTTAAATATTTTATAGTTTAGCATAAAGAATTTTTTATTGACAAATTTACTGTTACATTATTATTAATATTAGTTATACATATTAACATGTCTATAAAAGGCTGGCGTATGGTTGGTTAAATGGTCCGAAATTGTAAATAAACTAAAATTTTCTAATTTATCGTTTGCAATTTCGTACGTTTGTCTTCTGGATTGAACAAAATATTTCGTAGGAAATGCCATTTTCTTAAATCTGATATCAACTATATTTTTTGTTTCTACTTAATTACACTTTTATTAATGACACCAATGTCATTAAACTAAACTTGATGAAAATGTTCAATTATGGTAATGGTTTAATTAAATTAGTTTGTGACTATTGACCACTGAGTGTTGACCAATAGCAATTTGCGAAGTCCGTTAGATGAGCGGAAGAAATTTGCTAAATTTAACACTGACCTGCTAAGTTTAAGTTTCAATTACGGTACCTACTTATTATTATAACAGTCTACGAACTGTTGGCATCATTGACTTAACAACTGTGTCCATAAGTTCATTGCAGTTAATCTAACTGACCTAAGTACCGATATTAAAAGTATTGTCTCTAAATGTTTATGTAAAATGGAGAGACAAGTTGTCTATCCAACAAATAGGAGTCAGCGTTACCTTTAGAGATCTCTTGAGCACGAGTTATGTGTTAGTTAGTAAATGTCACGTGAAATCACATTGTCGGTCGACGTATATTTAGCTCCATTCAGAACGGAAAATGAGTGGGTGTTACCTTATGGAGCCATTGAAGAAAAAGATTGGGCCTTTTCATATTTTCTCTCCATGTGGGCTATGTGACAGTTATAGATTGGCTTTATTTATCGCTGAATAGGCGAAATATACGAATGTACGTATCGTATGATCAATAATATTCAAGTCTTTAAGTATTTTTATCAGGCAATTATTGAGATGAAGTATGACAATTAAGTGTGAATGAACAATTTGCTTGGATTTTAATGCGGTATTGCCAGGGTCAGTGGCAGCGTAATTTTTAGTTAAGATTTATGTTTATGACATCACGGATGTAAGATTCATTTCGTGACACACATTTCTGATTTTATAAAGTAAAGTGCGATTAGTAAAATTAAACATAACTATGGAGAAACATATTGTTAGCAATCCATACCTTAAAGAGGAATCGCAAAAGTGTATAGAAAGTAACGATTCAATTTAAATTACGATTACATTAAATTCCTGGCGATGTCTTTGTTATTTTTACAAATCTGTAAGTATTATTTTGTCGTGTAAGTAAATGCAAAAAAACTGTAGGTGGTAAAATCGGGAAATCGGTATGTAAGTAAATGATGCCATTAATTAGAAACAGAGTCAAATAGCCACAAGACACGGAATCAATATTTTACGATTGCATTGATGAAGAAATATGTATGATACACAAATTACTGTTTCGTGACATATTCCAATGGTTGTTGTGATAATTGTAAACGATATTATCGGAATGCCAATTATGTTACACATTATCCGTATTATTATGACTGCGATTGATTTATTGCTTGAAAATGGCCAGCGAGTTGTTGGTGAAATTACGAAATTACGAAAAACGAGTAAAATTGATCTTTATACAATTAATCAATACCTATGATGAATAAATTAAGCGAAAGTTATCATAAAACTGGATCATTCAATATACAGGTTATAGGTGAAACGTGTTCTTGAAAGGACAAATAGGACGAGTTTGGATATTACCTACGAGTAACTCTTAAAGTTTTATAGGGTATGTGGTCGAAACACGGATTACGAGAGTTCGCGAGGTGATTTAAATATGTAATACTGTGAAGATTAAAAGTTTAGGCATATTTATAGGAATGTATATAAAAAAAACGCATCAAAATCCGTTGCGTAGTTTTAAAGATTTAAGCATACAAAGGGATATAGGGACAGAGAAAACGACTTTATTTAATACTATGTAGTGATAATATAATTTTAAAATCACTGGGTGTGTATTTGGAAAAGGTACCAAGATAACTTGTCGATTTCTCTTTACGTAACCAAGGCTGGTTTTGATTTGAAATAGACAAGCTATTGCGATTCACAATTGTTTACTGTTTCCGCTTCCATTTCCGTTAATTATAAAGGCGTTGTGGAAAACATGCAATTAAGGGTTGTATTCACGGTAACTCCAGCGTAGCAGATTACCTGCAGACGTTTCACAACGCTTGTTGTACTGAAATATATCCATTATGACAAGCTACGAAGGAAGGTGAATTAACAAACACTATAGCTGCATTGTATTTAATTAATTCTGTACAATATTTATCGTACATTTATTAGACTTGTTGTCTGACCATGTGATGCGTTCCTAATTCGTAGAAAACTTTTGAAATAAAGTCATTATTTTCAATAATAACAAAAATAGATAAACATTTTATCGGTACTGAATACTTTAAATATTATAATTTGGTTTGTTATTGTAATATGCCCTTTGAACTGTATGGAATGCTTAATTAATCCTCTGATATCGTACGCGGCAATGTTGACATCTCGAGTTGTTGATTGAATTAGAGACTTTGTAAATAACAAACGTATTACGTATCCGACGTGTATAGGAAATGAGAACGTTTTGATAATATTCAGTTTAATCCTCAATTACAGTATTTTTAGTATCGAATTTTCGTGAAGTTTACAAAAACAGGGCCCAAGGTAGCTTGGTTCATGAAAATTTGATTGTGATTTCTTATTAACGGGTTTTCTGATGAGAAGGCAGACTTTCGAGGCTTTTCATTTTACTCTTCAAAAGCTGCTACGGCGTTGTCACTTCCCCACGTTTTACTAAAGCAATGGATTTTTTATAATTTGTCTCCATATTCATAGCTTCTACATTTATATCGTATAAATATCATATAAAAAGAGGAATGTTATTGAATAAGGTCACGTAGAGGTCATAAATCGTAACGGAAATTTTCGTAACTTATTTAAATTCTTCTACATTTTGCTTCTGCTCCAGTTCTCACGTGCGAAATATTAACTTTAATTACTCCAAAGTTTGCAGGAAAATTGAACAAGAAACTAACTAACAACTTCAGTGGCTTAGTTTACTTTAATTAACGTGATGGACATACACCTGTGCTTCAAGTTCCTCATACTGACGAGGGAGTCAATATTATGTAGGCGCTTAGTAATAAAATTAGGTCTTTTTCGAGCCTCACTTTCTTATGTAGCGGTAGATATTATAATTAGCACGTCTGAATTAAGCTTTTATATAACAATCGTTTTATGGCGTAGTCCGGCTTAGGAAATATCTTAATTGACATAAAATTTTACGTACTCGTATTGTAAAGATTACGTATGCGTATACAAACCTTATTTTTGAGAAAGATTATTTGTACATACTTTATTATATTAAATATAATATATTAAATTTTATTTACAGTCCAATATAATTGTAAAATAGTGATAAAGGTCGCCATCCCGTGGCTGTAGGAAGTTGTAAATATGTAAATGTCGTTTCGATTTCCGTCCATTCTGTTACAATGACCCGTCTGAATAGTCGCTAGGTGAAATTTACCTGAAATAGGTCACGTCGATTAGTCTCAACAATGGCCACTGCATTATGTGGTTCTACATATAACAACCGGTACAACGTGAATAGATGGAATACTATTAAAAGCTGAAGTATGCCATTCAATGCTCCTTCGCAGACAATATTTTAAGTCTCGTAAATGGTCTAAGTTAAATTGATCGTCCAATAATTGCGCTCATAAAATTTCCTTTAAATGAAATGTTCGAATTATACAACCAGACATCCCAATGTAAATTTGTAACAACCTAATTACGAGTGTCGACATACCATAATCACAAACGTTTATCGTTACGTACATACGTTTACGGGCTGAACGAACGAAATCAACATTGACGTGGTTATTGACGTAATTTTTGGTCATTGTAAAATACTAACGTTTCAATAGACGTACAGTTATTAAAATATGAATGCCCATTATTCATGCAGACGTTAGAGAGAATATTTTAAGTGTTAAGTGCGATATTTATTTGCGGAATACTCGTGAATCTGTGAATATTCAAAAATATATCGACCAATCTGTGTTCGTACGGCTACTAATTCAATTCTGATTTTTTTTAACATTTGTCTTCTTTTAGTAGGTACGTGTGATTCACAAGATTTTTGTGTATGCTTATAATCTACCGCGGCTGCAAGGGTCACGGGCGCGGCTCTGAAATCAGTTTGCACTACTTTCAACATGTTACGCCACCACTGTTACATTAAACCTCCTTTAAAATATGTGCCTTTGCGGTCAAATCAATACACAGAGATCACAGAAAATACCTTAAGCCCGAAAATAATTGTTTTATGGTTTCCTTTTATGCTATTAAGGGGTTCACTTTTCAGCTGTTAAAGAATTAATTGCTCTTCAATATTTTAATCCAATATATAAAGTTGTTACAAAGTTTTCAAACATTACCGCTTTATAGGACTCCTGATATTACAATAACACTGTAATCTTAAGCTCGACTACTTTCAAACTCTAAATTGCTTTTCTAATTGTATCAGGAATTGCGAAACAAATTAAGCCTGCACTGATTTTCCAGCTAGGAACAAACTGAAGACATTTCAATCTTTCCTTTGTGGGCTAATCCGTCTTAATCTGTGAGAAAATCTCTTAATAGGATTTGGTACCCGCATTCGCTTAGTCAATATGAGTTTGAGTTTGCAGTTTAAACATATATGTTGGTAAACGTTGAAAGCATAATATTTTATTACACGTAAATTAAAATTTCAGTGATAGATTCTTTTGTTTTTAGATTTTTCGTCAGTTTTATAAAAAAAGAACAATTGTAATAACTAGTCAAAACGTTTGGTTAGTTTTATGTGTAGCGATTAACAAAGGCCGGTAATATTGTTATGACGATTCTTGGCTTTAAGTATATTAGGCAAGTTGTAAGCTATGTATGCTGCAAGCCATTCATATTACTTACGGCTTGAAATTTACATAATCGCGGCGGTGAAATGCAAATTATGCTCTACACATCCACACAGTGAGTGAACCGCTGTATGTATGTACGAGTATATAAGAAGAGACAATACTTACTAACAGACGCACTGATTCAGATTAAATCTGACGGAAGTGTAGGTATAAGAGGTCCTGAAGGTCTCAGTAACGATTGTTACTTAATGACAATAAACGGAACCAACTTCTTAAATTGCCTTCCACACGAACGTTTCCGTGAAATTTTTCGCTAGCTTTTATGACTTTCATCCATTCACGATACGAGCTCCACATTGCGTTGCTTAGCTTTACGTGTATTTACAACTTAACTCACGTGTCGTGGTCGATATGCTATCACATGCTAGATAAATTATACTCTTTGTGTAAAAGGTGAAGTAAAAATCGCCTGATTAATCTTTTTTCTTTTTTTGCAGGTCATGGAGACGAAAAACATGATCTACATTGTGTCTGAATACGCCAGCAAAGGCGAGATTTTTGGTCAGTTTATATTTTTACTATCTTTATTGCCTTCTATTATTATCCTTCCTCTGGCACTTATTACATTACAAGTATTGTCCTTCGTATAATTTAATACGCATGATCATAATCACTCATATCTTCCGTCATTACTAGCTCTAGGTATTTTAATTTCGTCGTCTGTAAACCTTTTTGTTAAATCCACTTACAGCTTATCGGAAATTGTTCTATACTCAGCTAAACCTCAATATATACAAAATTAATAATCGTACTTGAAGTTAAGGCCGGTTCAGACTACGACACTATACACCATACACTCAGTGTATACATCGAATGTCTCTGTGTGCACACGACTGTCTGTAATTGGTAAATTTATTGTGACACAATATTTATTGTCGCATCAACCGCTGTGTGAACACGTTGCGTTCAAG
>DWQT01000467.1:0-22589 GCA_018244895.1 Myscelus amystis hages | reverse complement strand
GGTTGCCGTGGTCAGATCTGAACCAAAACAAAAATGGGACCAAACTAGAAGCATCACCGTTCGATTGGAAAAAAAAATTTTCAAAATCGGTTAACTTAGAGCCAAATTATGCTGTTACAAACATAAAAAAAAAAAAAAAAAAATACAGACGAATTGAGTACCTCCTCCTTTTTGAAGTCGGTCAAAAAGTTAGGAAATCTTAATCATAGTGTTCGCAACATTATGCTTATTTCTATCTTAGGCAATTATTTAACGTACATTTCATTGATTAGTAGAACAAAGCCCCATTAAAAAATCAAAATATTACATACTCAAGTTACTTTTAAAATGCAACAAATTACAAATAGTTTTTACAAATGCTTGTTTTTTTCTCGACTTAAACTGTTCATCCATAACTAATGACAGTGACATTTGCTTTCCGAACGAAACAAAAATTCAAGTTCAAAGCTTGATTATCAGTTGTCAGTGTTGGTACGACTGCTCGATTGCTCAATTCCGTTTTAGTCAGTGAAATTTGTCATCCTTGCGTATTTAGAGATAAAATTTACTTCACTATATCGAAAACTTTGAGTATAATTATTTGTGAATAAACATCCTATTAAAGGACGCGCGTGTTGTGTAAGAGCGAAGGTAGTGTTGTGTTATTTTCGTGTTGAAATCTGTGCGGTGTGTTCAAACATTAACAATACTTTAGTAATACAAGATGAATAATTTCTCAAGAACGCCGAAAACTACGCCAATTACGGACGACTATGATATCTCCAACACCGTGCTCGGCCTCGGTATTAATGGGAAGGTTAGTTTTGAAAGTTATAATACTTAAAATTGCGTTTTAAAAGTTTTACGTTCATTGTTTACATGTATGACGTAAAAGACAAAATTAGCTTCTGTCCTAGGTTTTTTTTTTACCGCGATAGTGGCAATTCTCGTGTTTGTAGGCGGATGTGTTACTGCAAATCCAATGTCGTTTCGGTAATTATTGATAGTAAAATGTTAACGATCTTAAATGTTTTCGCATTAAGTGTAATGAACAAATTTACCCGCCAATTTCCGAATAACTGAAGATATTACTATATCTTTTTTGCCTTACGAGATTATATGTAAAAAATATTGGAATTAGAATTTGCAAAATTTTGGCATGATGACAAATTTTGGAATTTGAGAAATCACGTGTTTGATTCTTAAAAATATTTTTAATCTTAATTTGAGTTCTGCCAGCTATTTGAAATATTCCATAAATATTTGTTACTTCACTTTTGTAGTGTAACTCATTTTAAATTATGCCAATAGATAATGTAAATTAAGTCAGTAGACTTAGAGTTATTGCTTACAGACATTGGCAAAGACAATTTCATTAGGTATAATCTGCTATTTAAAAAAAAAGCTAAATAGTGGAACAGAATATTTTAGTCTCCCTATGCTCTTTATATAAAACTTTCTCTTAAACATTACAAAAAATAATAAAATTTTTCCGCAGTGCACAATATTTTAGTGTGCATCGCTCAAGCATGATTTTGGCCAAATGCTAGCCTACTATGTAAAAAAAAAAATCAGGAGACTGTCAATAGCTGCATTATGTTACTCACTTTTGCTTGGTATTTCTAAAAGGTGTAATTATCACATTAGTCGGCACATTTATCATGATAAAGCTATTAATACACGAAATAGTGATAAGATAACATGTATTAGTTCTGTTCTGCACATCAATGAGATTGTGAAAAATTACTGAAGCTAAAATAGGCTTTGATTGTGATATTGGTACAGATGGAATTAGTCATATCAGAATTATCTTGTTTCACATTTTACCAGCTGTCACCTTGAATTTTTTTTTGTTGATACCATGGAGAAAATTTAAAAAAAGTTTGTTTTTGAAAAAAGGCGCTAAAAGAACTCTCTTTCTACCGGCAACGCACTGGCGAGTCCTCTGATCCTCTGACCACTCACCATTGGTGGCCCGTCTGCCTATTTGCTGGACTGAATTAAAAAAATAGTTGATTAGGAACATATTTTTCAGTGTATAGTCGTTTTCTTACCGTATATTATGTAAGTTATAGCAAAAGTATTAATAAAAGTAATAAATGGTTTTTATATATTATTTCAACCGTTATTGTACATGTAATGAAGTTGTTTCAAAAAAGTATTTAAATAGTCTCTCCAAGGACTTGACATTATATGGGTTCAATATGTTCATGACCTAACATTGATTGGTTAATGCAGTATATCATTTGCAATTAAAAAAATATCTCAAAATACTTTAGCCTGAGTACTGGCCTAACCCAATAAATTAACGTCAAAATCATACAGAGGATTGCTTTTGTCCACTTAACAACTGATATGGAAGGTTAATTATCTGTAGTCAACGGCTCGGATTTCCCACAAGCATTACAGGCCGGAGTAGATACCAGTGGTGACTAATTAGTGCACTACGGCATACTGGTCACTCTGATTTCTACTCGCAGTCAACCATTCAAAATATGACCGCACCCGTCACTCATGTAACTTGTAATCTCTACTTGCTTCAAGCCATATCTGTCTATATGTAATTCTACAAACTGTGTATTTAAAGACTTGAGCAATATTTCCATGCATTTAATTAACAGGCCGTACAGGAATTGCCATAAAATATTGCACTGCTTATTCTCTTTGTGTACTTACATGCATTACAATATTCAGGGTAAATAAAATATAGAAGTGTCTTTTTACAAATATATAAAACTAGTTTCTGCCCGTGGCTGCGCGTGCACACGTTCAATCATTGCTATAGATATTACTATATTTAATAATGGGTGTTATTATATATAAAAACCTTCACCTTGAATCACTCTATCTATTTAAAAAAAACGCATCAAAATCTGTTGCGTAGTTTTAAAGATTTAAGCATACAAAGGTATATAGGGACAGAGAAAGCGACTTTATTTTATACTACTTATGTAGTGATAAACTAATTTCTTAAAGCATCGTCTAAAATGGTATCTAGCAATGTGGTGCACATCGTTGAAAATTTAAAACCGACCGCGCATTCCGAAGTTATTCCCATAAATGTCTTTTTAAATAAATACAACCACGTATTCACTTCGCACCTCGTTAACGCTCGCCTCATGCGCTGCGGTCGCGAATGTGCAATACGCGAAACACTGAAGCGGTTTGTTTTTTTTTTTAAAAAACGATGCAACAAGAATCAATAAGATGTAACGCTAATTCAAAGATTACAACCCATTATGTACACTTAGACATCGAGAGGAATCGATCCAAATGATACGTTCCCGCAGTCCCACGGACGGTAATCTCGCCAACACATTACGCTGAGATTTTCACGGCTAGCTATAATTTAATATAATCCAAAGGAATAGGTGCATTCGTAATCCACGGTTCGGAGTCGATGCGTTGCGATGTTTCGTTCGTTGCGCTGTGCCGCAGAGGTGAGATTTGAATATCGAACGCCCGTTCTAAATTCGAATCCGATAGTGATGTGCATCGTGTGCGCACATTCCGTTGTACACAAATAATCGTGATTCCGATACCGCGGCGGTACGCTATCGACTCACGACGCTAAAGATTCGATTAGTTTCGATTGTGGACGGTTGTTTTGATTTCCAATTTGCGCTCGCGCCGTTTGGGCGCTAAATAGCGGCACGTACGCCACTCTCATTTCGTATCGCAATTTTCGTTTCGATCTCAACACGATTTGAAGAGTTGTTAAACTTTTTGTCCCATAGGTTCGCTTTTTTACACTTTTCACAGACATAAACTATGTATTCGATTGGTAATGTAAAAACTGAAGTCGGATTCCATTTGTCGTCTCCGACTTTTTTTGTTTTTTTTGGCATTCTAAACTCGATTCAAATATTCACGGTAATCTATTATAATCGAACGTATTCAAAATAAATAATGAACAAAACGTGCTATCCGCGTCACAATGACTACCAAAGCAATTTAATATGATTTAGCCCGAAATAATTCGAGTCACACACATTACCCGAATGAGGTAAACGAATCAAACAGTCCTGCTTGATTATTAGTTATTAGAATAGCCATTATGTGCATCAACAGCATAACTTTTATTCATGGTAAAACGTATGCTAAGCGATTATATTCCATATTTTTCAAAGCAAAAGGGTTAATGTGTTAGGGTTGATTTGCCGTCTGTAATTTTGTTTATCTTTGTAAACGTATTTCGTAACGTCGGTCCAAGCGGCCCCAAGTCGATAACAGGTTAAGTAAATGACATAAAATGGCCGCTAAAGGCAATAAAAAGTAATTCGGGACGGACGTCTCTTATAACTTTCTGAAAATTCAATTTCATTTCCAGTTCTGTTGCCCTTATTATTTTTTTGTAATTCATTTTGCTTTTATTGCTTTTGCCAACAATCGATAAGGATAATTCGGTTTGTGACTAATCGAAATTTAATAATGGCTGCACAAACATTTCCTTTGATGGATTTTTTTATTAACTTGTATTTTTTTACCTTTGACATCATTACGATTCATGTTTTTACCTACCACCTGACAAAAGTCGTTTTCATAATATTTGCGGGCCAGCAAATATTTTGAATTGGTATCTGATTTTATTGTAGTTTACCTGTAACTACTCTAAAGGTTCTAACTTATACATAGAGAAAAATTTCTTCCTGATATCGACCATGTATTTCTGACTTACTTCGTGTTTATATTACGAACAGTTACACGCTGACGTTACATAATAACCACAGATGCTTAAATGCTCGGTTGCTATTTCAAAAACAAAAAAGAAATGTATTAAACCAGTTTTTTTTAAATGTTGCCAGCAATTTTTTTTAATTTCCCACATTCAACACTAGCCGTGAGAGTCAATAATTATAGAGACAACTATCCTTTTTCAACACATCTGTCAATAAATCAGGAAGTCATTTGAATAGAAAACAAAATCTGGGGAGGGCGGTGTGAAATGGTCGCACAGAGCGACGCGCCGGGCGGATGCACGCACGCTTGGGCGCGCAACCACGGCGCGTTGTACCGTCAAAACACCTCGTGACAAATTGATTTTTTTTAAACTAATACTGCACTTGATACTACGATATTTCAGAAAAAACACTCTAAAGTAGCACTTATTGCGTTCGCCGAAAAAACGATTATTCTTTACACAAAATGTTGACACAATAGGGAATAATGTGCCGATTTCAGTCTGTAATGTACTGCCAAGTGAAGCTTACAGTCGTGCACTTGATTCTGAGTCTTAACACCTAGAGTTAAGAGCGTAAAATGTGTATTATACTCGAACGATACTTATTGACGCTTGAGTGACATGAATTGTTATATGAAGTGGAGTAATTTGTAGAGTCAACATTCCCATACGATTCAGACTTTTGTATCACTAGCGGTTACCCGTGGCTTTACCGCGTATTCAATTTTTATTATATATATATGGAAGCAGTAGTTTTTTTTGTATTAAGAGTTGTTTTTCCGTGGAAATGAGCTATTTATTCCCGAAAACAGTTGCTTATGTCTCTTTCCGATCCAACTACTCGTATGTACGAGTATATCTATACTCAAACTCACATGAATCCGTTGTTTAGTTTTGACATGAAAGAAGGACAAGGACAAACAAATAAACACACTTTCGTATTTATAATGTTATGTAATGAATATACATTTATATAAAATTTATTTATACGAATGTATTTAGTCGGGAAAGTCACTAGTATGCTATTTAATGATTTAATGATGAACTTATTTTGCAACTAACCGTTATGGAGGCTACAACCCTTAGGGTGCTCTATTTCGTGCCGTAACATGAGGTATACACCCTCATTTACATCATATTCGTAGTTATCGACAAATAACTTTCGTTTAATTTCATAAATTTTGTAAATCAAATTCCCTCCCCAGTAGCTGCTGGGTTTTTTACAGTTTGCAGCACCGCTTGATGTGGCAACATTTTCTCTTCCTTGACGGGTTCCGACGCGTATTAACATATCGCACATACAAGCATTAACGCATTAATGAGACACGTATTCCGATGGATCCTATTGCAATACTTCCCCCCATTCCACAGTTCAATGAACCAACGTTAAAACATAAAATGTAACACCGGTAGCATGCCGATGTCATTGCTGTGACATGTGATAACCCGGCAATGATAAATTCAAAACATATTGCTGAATAAACATGAAAAGTGATAAAAACGAGAACAAAGTGGCATATCGTTGCAACACAGTCATTATTTATCTACGAGGAATTTAAAATATAATATATTTTAATTGCATTTCATCCTTGCGCCGCTAGTCCGCATATGATTAAGCATCCCCCGTCAAGAACGTATCGCAGTTTTTTCACGCGCGTTGGTTTTTTTAAACAATTACATTATGTTGATGATACTAAGCAAACGAAACGTAAGTGTTAATTAGGTTAATGCAATTATGACATCAGTTGCGCGGCAAAAGGTATCCGTACGGATGCCGCGAACAACATTAACGAGCGAAATCGGAAACGCAACATCGACTTTTATTTCGTAGCGCGAAAGCTGAGAATCGAGTAAATTCCGTTTTCGCAGCGACAAATGTATGTTTGTCCGTTTTCTCCGCTCAAGCACACACGTCGACCTTTTCAAGGGGTTGGAAAAAATGCTGCTCAACAACTCGGCGTCGCGGCTTCGTGAAATGCCAGCTGCCAGCTCGAATGTTCGACTTAATAACCCCTTTATGACGGCCGCGGACCGAGGGATCAATCAAGGCGAGATGTCCGTTGTCTTTGTGTCAAATTGACGGCGGCCAATTGAAATGTAACGCGAGAAATAAACGTAACTGGCACTGATAAAGAATTATGAGCGTGTCAGGCCGAATGTCTTTAGGCTGGCTGCACGCGATACGGTTAAAAGTCTGTTAGACATAAATGAGTTTTTATCGAATAGACTAAATCACACTGTTGTCCTTAAACTGGAAGGTGACGTGAGCATTGCCGTGTACCAATTCTATTTGATTGTTTTGAAATTAGACGCTCTCGTTAACAATTTAATATCGAATAGGCAGTATTTAGTATTTAATGAGCATCGCGCATTCTACACGCGTTAAGCGAAGCGTAACCAGTCTACGTGTAAAGTAGCCTAACAGTTCACAGTGTTATTAAAAACAATATTTGCAGCTATTCAATGTAAATGGAAAACAATAAAGCGGATCTTAATATACTAGAAATGACCGTAACGAAGGACGACAATGTAAAAGACACGCTTGCAGTTCTATTAATACTATTTTCTCTTGTTATACAACGTGTTCATTGTAAGGATTATGAATTAAATAATATTGTGTATATCAAAACTATCCATTATCTTATCTATATTTAAGAAAATAAAGACAAGCAGACTTGGCTATTAGTGACTAAGCTTTTTATAGACACATGTGATCATCTTATACAGGAATGTAAGTTTCCTATCAGGTAGGATAGCGACGTACGCTAGCCTATCAGAAATTAAAAAGTGTAAGTTGAGTAATTTGATGAAAAACAACCTATGATTAGCGGCTCTCGTGCTTAATTGATATTTTAATTTAATCGCCAGGCACGTTCACTTTAAGCGTAGACAAACAATTATCGCTTCTTATATTGATGCGTGGAGTCTATTATTAAAAACGAAACACAGCTTCAAGTATTTAGCTCCCAACATATGGAATATTACGTGGAATTTTATGTATGTATGCTTGTCTATAATAATTTTCTGTATTTTTGTAACGTTCTATGAAAGTGTTTTAAGTTACTATAATAATTTAATGGGGAACACCGTATTAGGGCGATGGTGATGCCATCTACCCATTAGCAGTAACTCATCTTAATAGAACAATACACTGTCCCTCTTTTGATGAATTTTATTGATATTCATATAATAAACGATTGTTCATGGGACACTAATTACGTTTCAATGTATTTAGTGATTACTTTGCATTTGTGTTATTATAAATAAATACGGAAGAATGTAATTGGTTTTGTGCCAAAATAAAAAAAAAATGTGCTTATGAAAAACACTATATTTTTATAAAAAACGGACATGGTTTGAAGCCGTATATACCTATGTATTGTGTTATTATATCCATACTTAGTATAAAATACGTATGTTTATAGAAAATAATTAGGCTACTAATATTTACAATACAGGCAAACGTGGTCGCGTCTCGTGCGTAGTCGACGACTGCACAAAAAACATTTGATGCATTATTTATTAACCGTTCTTGCGGTTACACGTTGGCATTCATAAAACGTAATAACGTTGAAAAAAACACAATTTTTTATCGTTCAAATTTTTTGTAGCGTTTATACAAATATTTATAATAAATTAATCGTGAACAACGACAGTTGAATGGCGAATTAAACTTAATTGCAAATTAAAACGTTACCGAATAAAGTTATGTTAAAAGAATTATTTCGACAAATTTTTTTTCGTAGCTGACGTTTCTAAATGTCATCTGTGCTTGGAGGCTACGTATAAACCAATCAAATGACAGTTTGTTTTTTTATTTTATCAACCTATCAAACAGGCAGACTGGCCACCTGATGGTAAGAGGTAACTGTCTTCAATCGTTTTAGTTACGGTACCAGTAGAGAAATTGCCAATGATTATTTAAAGTGATGTTTTACGCTTTTGTAAAGGACTTTAATGGTAATTGTTTTCACAACGACAATGTAAGTGACGCACAATAAAAAATGAGTGAAATCGCGAGGTGTAATTAGTACCTACTAGACGAAGTTTATAAAAGCTTAGATCTTATATCTCAGTATGGCAGGATATCCGTGAGTGTCAATGGTCGGGAAGATAATATATGCTCATTCCTTTATTTCCATAAATAAGTAGATATTACAAAATGTACGCTAACAACACCTTTTTATACCCCGCAAACAACTATCGCCCTCTTTACAAGGACCGTGGGGGACCGATACACACTAGCATCCGTTCCAGATGTATGAGATCAGGCACTAAAGGAGCAGTAATCAAAACAGCACTTTTTTCCTCTTTTATTATATCAGAGTCTACTTAGGCATACCACGCGGCGATATTTTCTTTACAAAATAAGAGTGTTTTTTGTAAAAATTAATAATTTGACTTACATTTTCCTTTCCAATGAAAGTTTGGTTACGGATACACAGTCTAGGATGAGTTACTATATTTGAGCCTGGTTAAAGGTTTAACGGTGCGCGTTCGGTAACGTTCGCGCGCGATAATGTGTATAGACATTTAAGGCAGTTGCTTGCGTGATCGAACGCATTACATAGGCCTCAAATGGTTGTTTACCTGTGATGTCTTGTTCACCATTCGCCACCGATACTGTCACTTCAGCGCACGTCAGGATAGCTACTAAAAAACACATTCATGTACTTACCTGTAGATTAAAATAAATTTTTAATTTAAGTACATACCTATGTCTTATATGTAACGGATAAAAGAGAAGCGATTTATAATAATGCAGATTTATATTATTCAGAATACAGATATACTTACGTAAATGTGACAAGTGTAACTGTCAGTTGTCAAGATAACTGTGGACGCGCTAGCGGCTTTTGCAAATATTGCGTTGCCAACTTCACTCCGTTGTTGTTAAATTCTAATGAACAGTGATCAATGAATTATATCGATTAACTGATGGAACTCTGCCAAGCCACGAACCTGATTTTCCGACCTATTTTATTATAACTAAAAATCTTAGCAAACAAAAACAAAGATACATTCGTTGTGTTTGGAATGAAAGTTCATAAAAAATAGAATTTGCTACCTAGTCTGAACCTTGTTCATTATATAGGCTAGAAACTTAAAAAAAAGTAAACCTTTAGATTCATTATGTTAGTACGTATTAATACTTAGTATGGTAAAAAAAAATATTTCTATCGCCTCGAACGCAGCAGTGAAAAAAATACTTTATATAGACACGGTAACGTTTCCCGCAAAAAGGTACAATTTCATTATAAGTTAATGTATCATGGCGTTATCTGACAGATATTTAATTATCTTTTGCCAGTTATCTGCACACTTAATTAACAGCAAGTGAACTGACTTCGGTTTAATTAAGAAAAATAATATATACCGCGGCGCACACGTCAGCAGACGCAAAATGACTGGCGATTGTTTTTTGTGTTAAGATATTAAACTAGTTTCGAGTTCGCGAAACGATTATTATATGGTTTCGTGTGTTATAATTACAATACAATAAGCTAGAGCCCCACAAGGATGGCATTTGATAAGCTACCATAAGTTTACATTAGATACGAGAAGAAAGAAAATTTAAAAATACGGTAACAAACCGGTGGTTGAATAATTCGCAATTTTTTAAAGCTTTCATTAATAAGTCATTGTTAGGTACTTTTTAAGTACTAACTGATACATAAAATGTCGTACACTTTTGAGTCAATGTAATAGTCTTATATAACTTTACAATGTCAATGTCTTTAATCTTTTTACATACTTTATTGAAAGGCAAATTAACGTTTCCTGCAGCGCGCGACTGTAATGCAAACCCGTGTGTTTTCAACTAAACTTTACTAAGAAACAGTAAACGTTCCATGCTAATTGTATTTCGTGTAGTCAGTTAGTTGGCTATTAGTTAACTTGGCATTGGTTCAACACGCGCAGTTCTAGCCGGAAAGGAAATTAGCCGATTAAGGAAAGCCTCACTTTAGTCATTAACACCAAAACATGAAACCACTTCTGGCTATTCCTAAATATTTTCTCTTTTCTTCTTGTTTCGGCTTCTTTGCATTTAGAGCATCATTCACTTAATATTCACACTGATTATTTATCTAAAACCATAATTAACGTTAACTACATGGACAAAAATATTTGATATAGGTATTACGTATATTTATTATTTATTGACAAAAAATATAATTTGCTGATTGTACTCCGTACATTAATTAAAATAATCGATTTATGAAAATTATTTAGACTTGACATATTTAGAGATCTATAAATATTAATTGATTATAATCAACGTTGGAATAATTCGAATGAGACCAGACGGAAACATAAATAAAGCTATAATGAACTATTCATAACTTATTAAAATATTTGGTGCGTATTTATAAAAATTGATTAGTACGTAAACAAAGAATGCTTAATTTTTGATTCTATGCACAAATTAGCAAAGTTACAATGTAATGTAATATAAAGATTGATAAACGTCCAGTAATATTTCGACCAGATGTTATCAGTTAAAAAATAGTCATACCAAAAATACTAGTCATAACAAAAAAAAAACTTACAAATAAAATATATTTACATACAAATCGTTAGAATACAAAAAAATATTAGCAAAAAAAGAAATGGAAATTGTAAATTGTAGTGACGGAATAAATTGTAAATTCAAAACTAAAACGATTGCCTCAAAAAAATTACTGGCAATAAATTAAATTTGTTCGCCCGATTAGACTCAGCTCATGAAGCGATTTAAATTTATTTCTATTTACGCTTTGCATGTCGTCACGAAAGCGGCAAAGGTTACAGCAGCTTCAATTAGTCAATTTGTTTATATTACAGCGATATTTTGTTAAACATTGTAACTAGTATAGGTACCTAATTTAGAACACGCTTCTCTGTAAAAGAAAAAAATTCAAATAGCCTCTTAAATATAGCAGGATAATTTTTATACCAAATTTCAAGATAAAAGGGCATATTGGTAATTATAATTATCGCTAAATAAGTACCATTCTAGTCTAAAATTACATGGTAATTTGTGGTTCAACTGTTATAAGCGATAGTAATATCATAATTAATGCTGAGACTACAATCAATACGCCGGCCGTAACCATTCATATCAATATAATTAATATGTAATTATAATTATATAATTAGTATTGCGGTTGTAATTGAGTTGCGTGTCGATTACAGCTTTATTAAAGCTACTCGTGGCCGGAACTTTACTCAAAACAGTTTAGTGATATTCATTGAAATAACTATTATTTAATTTAAATTTATTATTGTATTAGCATAACAGGAAAATAATTTACCCGTTGTGGCGAGGTTGGCTGTTTTACGCCCTACATCTGGGCCAGTAATGGAATTCGCAATGATTTGTAATTTGGTGTTATTAGTTATGTTAAATGGTTATATACTTATTGTCGGTCTGAATGTCCTTCACAACCTAACCGACGGCGTAAAAGCTAAGATACCTACTTACAAATATTTCTGAATAGATGATAAAATATCACTTTATGAATACATTTTCTATGGCTTAGTTTAAAACTGTCCATATAAATGTGTAAATGATAGTTAGCAAGAAACAAAATGACTAATTTGGTATCAGGTGGCCATTTGCAAATGTACCAAGCTTTGATATCATTATTACTATTACTAACTATACCATTATGTAACCAAAAAGCTATACTTTGTCCCGACTATCATTTGAACGTAAGCACTAATTACCTACATAATGCACGATAATTATTAACAGTCAAGAGGAAAACATAGAGGAAAATTCCAATTAATTTCAACGAGTCTCTGTGTATATAATGACATGTTTGTAAGTTTATCGTTTGATTCCGTTGAAATATATATAATTTAAATGCAATTCAGTAAAGTTTTTATAATAATCGACTTGACTATTGTATAATGTAAGTTATACTCGTAGTATACGTATGTATGTTTAATGTGTCCCCTTTGAGCAGTTCCAAGGTGTGTGAAGTCTGCCAATCCGTAGTTGGCCAGCTTAGGGGAATAATGGGCTTTAGGTTCTCATGAGATTAGACCCTGGTCCAGCAGTGGAACAATAAACGAATTTTAAATGCTCAAAGTGATCTCTGGTTTTAGGTTCTATTTACGGCCAAATATCTGATCATTTGGTTGCATGTTTAAATACGAGTATATCTATAGATTTCCGAAGCATTTTACACCTATATACATAATTATGCACACGTTTGTAATCTATGTGTAAATAAAATTGAAGTGTGTCTTTGTAATATTAAAACAACTTTTTAATTAGTGCATTTGAGAGTATATACGGTACTTGCAGCAAATTTTGAATTAAAAATTTTGTTAAATTTTGCCTGTCTGTCTCTTTGTTTCGTGTTGTCTCCGAAACGACTGAACCGGTTTTAACCGAACTTTCACTGGCAGATAGCTGATGTTCTAAGAAGTGACTTAAGCTACTACGTTATATTTCATACCTGTTCGACAAAGGGCCGAGCGCTTTACCCGTCGTACCACCATAGACGAGAAAGGACCGCCATAACAATAACAAGACCCAACATAGTAATAAACAGCGGGCCGCAACGAATTACTTTAGTGTCCAATTATTTTTATTCGTGTTCTGTTAATTACATTCCTTGATAACTGCGGGAGCGCAACGCGAATGTGTTTTTACTTACGAATATCATGTGTGCAGTTTGTCGTTACATAGTATAAAACAAAATCGATTTTCACTTCTGTCCCTATGTATGCGTAGATCTTCAAAGCTACGCAACGGATTTTGATGGGGTTTTCTTTAATAGATAGTGATTCAATTTAAGTATACGTAAAGTGGAATTGTTTTACTTCGGTTTAACGCGTGCGAAGCAGCAGGCAAAAGCTAGTGTTGTATAAATTATTATTGTCACATACCAGCTTTCATCTTTACATGTTTTCTAGTTGGCGTGGTGCAGTTAGAAGCCAACTCATCTGTTAAAGTATTGGTAACTTATTTTAGAGCCGTGATACCTGAAACAATATAGTTTTCTTCTCATAATTTATTCGTGGTTCATATTTAGCTACATACGAGGTAGATTAATATAAAGAAAAGCTAAAAGTTATTTCACCGAAATCGTGAATTGTATGCCGTGTTCACAAAAACAATTGTGTACTTTTGTTTTGTTTCGTTCCGTTTTTATTCCCGTTTATTGATTGAGCTGTACAATAAGCCGCGAATTTAATGGCCCACAATGCTCGCGGTGTCGATGAAAGGGTGCAAGCTAATAGCTAAGGCCACGGTCGTATTGACGGGAGGTAGCGATTTTGTACAATTATATTGACTATAACAATGTTCATAATGTGGTTGCTGAAAGTCATCGTCTCTTATGTCTTTTTGTCCTTTACAAGTATTAGTTTCATAAGAAAATTTAAATTTATACATTTGCCATGGTTTAATTTTTAAAATGTTATAATGACTAGTCTCATATATGTAAAAATCCCGTAGCAATATTTTTGTTCGACTAAGCGTTGTCGTATAATCTAATCGAGATAAAAACTGTCGTATCTTTCAAGTTGAATCAAACTGAACACAGTGTGCAAAATTTTATTAAAATCGGTTCAGTAGTTTAGAAGTCCGTCCCGGATAAACAACGTGACACTTAATTTGGATTTGCTAAATATTTTTATACACTTATAATTAATTAAGCAATCAAATTTTTATTTACATTGATCAAATATTTTACATACAGATAACATTATCGCAGCTCGTTATGAGTGAGACAGAACACTCTCAACTTCCATCGGCTGGTAATAATAGTGTGCAGTATTAATAACGACAGTTAATTCCATGCAACATTCATTGCTTCTTTAAAGGTAATCCTCGATGATGCAATATTCAACATAAAGCAATGAATATATCCGTTAACATCATTACGTTAAAAACAATGTTACGTTCTGGACGATTGTGGTGGCGAAGGGCGCTGGTTATGACGGCCCATACGTGATGGGGTTTTGCTGCAATTAATAATAATGTGAATGCATTCCGCGTAATCACAATGTTGTGATTTGCGAGGTTTTTGCACCATTGGGCCCAACGTATGAACCGCCTTTAAATGAATATGTAATGTAAAATATAGGATTATGGTATGCTTTTACCCACTTTCAGTTTCATTAATCGCGAAATGTTTGATTTATTTATTAAAATTTTAACTAATCGCTTGTTAATCTTAAAATTGCGATTAGCCGAAATCGCATTTAATTTTTTTCCTATTTTTATAACCATTATAATTTCTTTTGTGTCAATAGGAAACGATGTTGTGAAAAGTTTGGTCTGTTGCGCGAGACTTTACAAACTTGTATAAATATATAGACAGACAATCGTTTAATAGCTCGCTTTCTGTGCCGTGGCGCCTCTTCGTATTAGTGGGATTGTTAATAACGCAGTAAAAGCCGTGGAAATCAGTGATATCCCACAATTTCGTTATTGATCCATGGACGATCCACAGCCGATTAATGCAGGGAATAATAAAGTTACCTTCTTTCATTCAATCTCTTTATTTCACCACGCTAACGACTATATATTGTGTGCACAATTGGTTAGAATTTAATATGAATTTGAGTATACATTTAGTGATGTAATTTCCATAATGTGTCTTCTATGTACGGCGCCAGGAGTGAACAAATTGACAAAAAAGACACTTTTAAAATCTCATTGGATTCTAAACACAGAAGCATTCGCATCGGCAAATACGGAATATCCGCATTTATTTAAACATCTTCGAATCCGCATCCGCAGCAACATCGGTGGTTTGAAATTTCTGCAACCTAAACAACACAAATTAAAAAAAAAAAACATTTTTTTTTGTATTAAAAGATTTCTCTGGAAACCCTTTCAATGAACACCGCGGCCGTAAACAAATTTGTAACAATCAAATGGGCTGTAAAGATCAATGTAGGAAATTACGTTACAATGAGAACACGCCGGCTTTTATTGCCTAATTATTTTGATTTGTTTTCTCTAATGAGAGTTCTACGTTGCGTCTCCCTATTAAAACATAACCAGATATATTACCTCCAATCGGTCTGCTTATCAACAATAGTCAACTTTATTGCGATAACCATAAGAGCTATGTTATTTTTGGAAAACGTAGAGATGTTATGGTAACATTTTATTATTAGTTTTACGAGCCTCTAATTGGATGAAACGGTTGCTTTGTTCTGTACGTATGTCAATGCTGAGTTTTTTCGTAGCCTTATTTGTTAATAATGTTACGATCCCGTCAGTTAATGTCATGCAACTGTTCCGAAGGCTTCGTTCGATGAAAAAGTGCCTATTAATGAATGTTGAACATTTTGTTTTTGAAACTTACAAATAGCGTTTGATGTTTTTCATGTTTAGATCCTTTTTATTTTTCGCCCACTTCATATTGAATAGGACATACATAAAAACATATACTAAAATGCGTCTCGCGGTTTTGTGATATTATGTTTAATCGCATTTAACAAGAAAATATCCTATAGGTACTATCACGGTGTATTTAAGCATTTAATATTTTCATCTTTCCATTCGGCTCATAGACAAATGCGAGATTATTTTGTAATAAAACGACAGACAACTCTAACGTTTATATAATAGTTAGTACAATTCTTTGGAAGAATAATCTCCTTTCTTTCACATGTTATAATAGGTATTTTAAGAAGTCAATCAGTGCCAACATGACTGCGTGATTTCAATTAACGTGTTCAATGAAAACGTTAGCGACATTGGCTGCTTTGCTTTATTAATTCCGGGGACCGCGTGGGACGCTCGTTAGCGGCGCTTTCGATAGCCGTAGGGCGGGCCGCCCAGCGCCGCCTAGCGCCGCCCACCGCCCACTGCCCCTGGCGCTACAGTACTAGTAATGACATACGTTTTATGTTCCGAGTATAAAATGAACGGAGACAACGGATAGAATATCTCGTTAGCGCTTACACACACTTGCGACTTTTTAACGACAATCGGACGTCATCTTCCGACCATAGATTTCTTTGAATACTTACTAACCTACAGGTAATTAATTGCATAATGTTTATCTAAACATACTATGAAGTATGTACTTTAATAGATAATTATATTACATTCAGAAATATGAAACAAATAGAACCCACGGCTTCCGGCTAACTCATCTGAGTGTCTAACCACTACACCCAAAGTCGAGCCTTCTAAAATAATCTGTTTGTGACCAATTCATTTAACGCGAAATCGTTAGAATTACGAATAGAAGTTGAGAGAGCAAAAATATATATCACCGATGCTGAGAATTACATACTGCAATAATTATAATTCATGTATAATACATAATCAATAAAATTCCTATTTCTATGACCCTATTTTTATATTCACGATATCTAGTTTCCATACCATACTGACGTTGCATGTTAAAGTTTTCATCCTTGCATAGATTTCAAAAACCTTATTGAACTGCCGGTAGTAGGTATTTAACGAAATCTGTCGGAGCTTTCTGAAAAATATCGTTGTGTTGCAAATTACGTACGTAAATATCGAATAAGGTGCGACGGCGATAATTCTACTGGGGCTGATTGCGGCGAGCGTGGTTAATGAGGTTCTTATTAAACAATTATTAATTGGAGACTGCCCGCCGCGACGGCCGATTGCGCCCGCACGTGAAATATCACTTAGCGGGTCCAGCGCTGAATGTAACGCGCTCAGCATTAACAGCGCTTTATATTTCAGGGTTTATTTTGCATATTGTTCTCAAATGTATATGTCCTTTATAAATCAACTAGCAATACGTTAACGGCTGATATTTGTGACAGTTTTTTTTGGAAGCCTATTGTACCTACTTGATGCGTTACAATTTGGTGTTTAAAGTTACAAGTAATTAATTATATGCTGCTTAAGTTTTCTGTTTGGATATCGTTTTGGCTGTAGATTTAAGGTTTTAATTTTGTTTAAGATAGAAAATTCAAACTTCCTTCCTTTGCGCGATGGTATAAGGCTACACACAGTCGTCCTTTCCAGGATTGCTGCCTGGACAGTACGAGCTACCACTTCCACAACACGCTACCTCGAAAGCCTAATTTCAATCCTTTCTATGACATTTGCATCCGTCTTCCGGTCCCGATCTCAAAGTACATTTTAAAAACACCTACGGCATATCTCACTGTGAATTACGAAGCATTTCTTAAACTTATTTCAGATAAAAAAGTAATCAACAATTATCGTAAATACATACGCAAATGACATTTCAAATGCAAGTACGATTATATTTCCAAGTTATAATTTAGCTGATACCAATATCCTATCTACTTATGTCAGACGTAAACAGATATTCATAGTTAATAGCAGGTTCAAAGTCAATTCTGACGGCGCACAGTAAAGTGCCCGTCAATTATTTCCCGAATTAATGACATCGCAATTCCAAACAAATAATATTTAAATCCCACAAACTCAATAACTCTACAAGGTATTGGTAATTTGGGGTATTGTTTCACCGTGAGCGAGCGACGATGGTATCATAATAGCTTTGCGTAAAACCTCTTGTCAGCTACTTAGCTAACATTCAAATCATAAAGGCATCGCCAACGAACGACAGCAGTGCTCTCTGAGATTTAATTTAAAGCGAATATTTGTTAGACTTTTTGGATAGTTCGAAAGTCCATTTCAATCTCCATATAGCCAAGCAAAGACTGAGTATTATCAGCCTCTGCCTCCTAAATAATAATTAGTTTTAAAGCTGGTCCTTACCCAAAAGTGGAGTTTAAAAGTTATCTAATACCTAAAGGTTAACCGAACCTGATATCCATTTAATTCTCACATAGAATGTAGTGCATTCAATCCGATTTCTCTTCGCACGTCGTTTAGCAGTAAATAATGGGACAGTACATTTATTTCTTAAGGCGAATGCTTCAATAAGTTATTGGCGGCCGTTCGCGCAGCCGCCTTTTTTGTATTGAAATTTAACCACAATATATTATGTTTGTTTGTTAAGTTAATTGCTAAATGGGATTCGTTATATTCACGCATGTTTTATGGACAACGGCGCTCGCGAGTCGAATAAATTCTCTGATTGTGAAAGATGCATCCGCTTCGCCCGATATACATATCCCTGAAGGCGATTTGAACTGAACTCGCGTTATTATACTTTTTAATATATTCAAGTAAAGTATGATATGAAAAATCATGTTCGATATGAAGTGATCAGCGATCGTAACTTCTTTAGAATTTTCAATAATATCATCGTTTTTAGAAATAAAAGTGTTTCCGAAATTTGTATTTCAATATATAGGTATAAAGAGATACAGGAGTGTGTGTATGTATGCTGTTGGTACATGAAAAGGAAATTTAAAAAATGTAACATTCAAATGTTATGCCTCTCCGTATTATATTATGTATATTTGCTTGGTTCTTATACAAATCTATATAAATTTGGAAACGTGGTGGAAATTGTTTTAATTATTTATATTAATAAAGTAAGAGACAACCTGAAGCTAACGATCTCTCGCCCGAAATATGCTAAAGATACAGATACTAATAACAAAATAGAAATACGTCTTTAAATGTTTTTTGTGAAATTTTCAATATTTTTTTTAACTTTGTGTCAAATAACTTAAGTTGAATAGACTCCATTGTTTTTGTACGACAGACGAAAAATAAATTTGAATTATGAAATATTGATATTTAATAAATATAGGTATATGAAATTAGCCATTCGTAATTGATTCATTAATTTACGATAGCGACTCATAGATTATCTTCTCTATTACAAATATAAATTGAGAAGATATTTTCTCCTGGTCCTCTTATATGCCCTTAAGGCCTTATTAGACATTCTATAATGAAACAAGGTGTTTGTTAATATCTAATATTTAAATATTTGTTCCGCTTAAATAACGGTAACGAAATAACTTAAATTATGCATTTAAATCTATGACGGGCCTCGTGGTCGAGTGGTTAGAGACGCTGACTGCAAAATCAGAGGTCGTGGGTTCGATTCCCACCCAGGACAAACATTTGTGTGATGAGCACATTTGTTTGTTCTGTGTCTGGATGTAATAAAAATTTCTATATAAGTATTGTATCATATGTATATAATATGTGTGTTTATCAGCTGTCCGGTTACCATAACAGGCCATAAATTGCCTAATTTGGAATCGGATAGCCCGTGTGTGGAACTGTCCAATATTGGACCTAATCAAACAAATTGAACGATATATTTTTATTCCGTTTCATATACGCATTTATTTTTATATTTTTAACAGTCTGTATAATTACGGTCTACGCGTGTTAACTAGATTAATATGATATGTCATAAAATTACCCCCATTCAAGGGTTTATCTCGACACCAACTAAAACACAATTTCACAGTATTCATAGAGTTTGTATGCACAACAATGTCTTCGCTCTCAAGTAGGTACACATGTGTTGCCCGTGACCTCTGTGCTGTTGATTCAGTAATGTTTACGTATCACGCTCGTAGATGGCGCTCTTCGAGTGGCTTTGGCGTGATGTGTGATTCTACACAGTATCGCCCGTGGCGTACTGCTAATTTATCGACCTTTTTGTCTTTATTTTGTTGCCCTGTACACGCCTCCACGTTTCCAATTTAAGCATAACCTGTGCTGTTGTGACCTGATAGGCTATCAATGTATTATGTACTAGCTTCGGCTCGCGGATTTGTTCATGTTTAATTCTGAGTAAAACAATTCCCCTTTCCCTGTACCGTGAAAATTTCCTGCTCTTCATGCGTACCTCCGAAACCGGCAGATGTGCATGAAGAGAGTGATGAGAGTGTTGAAACACGACAAGTTTGTAAAGACAAATGTTTGGCACTCGATGCTTTCTGCCCACCCCGCTAGAGACCTGGCGTGATGGTTACGCATGTACCTATCTGTGCATTGGTTCAGGACGACCCGCGGGTCAGACTGACATCATTAAAATCTTTTTTTGTAAGAAAGTTTATAATTTATGTACGTTATTTAAAACGTAAGTATGTTTATTTAAGTGTCGTACAAAAACGCTAGAGCTCAACAGGGGATCTAGCTGTGTGTACTTGATTCAAAATTTTGATCATAGATCAATAGTATATTTCATAATAATTCATACGCGTAATTTACTATTTTTGTGTGTGAATTGTTTGTTCTTGAATAAACAAGTATTTTTAATTTTCTAGGGTGAAATGCCTTAATCCCTAACCAGGTACCTTTAAAGATCTTAGTGTTGAATCTTCTCGTTCTTAAACAAGACCCGTGACCAAGACTAAGAATAAAAGCGGTTGTTATTGAAATAGTGGTTGAAGGGCGCGGACGCCGGCCCATGTATGCGTTTGATCGTCTCAGTCCTCAAAATCAGCGATGTGATCAATCTCTATATCACAGACATTTGACTAATGCTCAATGGGCCCGTATTGACGAATACATCATTTCATTTTATGAATGAATGCTAACCAAGTAATTTTCTCATTCGCTTCGTAATAATTCCTATTCCACAGTCCTGTTAGAGCAGGCATATATAATTTATTTTTTGTTCGTTCGCTGCTTTCTTAATATACGAAAGAAATTGAACAAAGCTTCCAAACATAGTGGTGTGTTAGTTATTGGCAGAGCAACCGGCGCGTAGTTTAACATCACCCGCGATCTTTGACCGGTCCACTGGGGGCGAATGTTATCGGTGACCAATTAGGTCGTTTTACTTATTGTTATTGTTTCGCGACGACAACTCGTGCGATTCATCGCCGCCGCGTTATCTATCACGCCAGCAGCGGGCCGCCCGCTGGCGAGAAGTCGAAACGATCTCGTCGTCGCGATACTCGGTATTGTATCGTATCGGACCAGTGTGGGTTCGACGTCTCTCGCGTCGACACGCGTCCGTATCGGCTCGCGAACGCGACTGAGAAATCCACAGGCGATGTTCTTTATCAATTTCGATTTCGTTTAGGCACTCCGTTCGTATACATCGCGACACTAGAACATATACAGTGCGTTCCTGTTTGTATAGAGAGTTTGAATCGATTCAAAATTGATCGGCCAAGTGTATGCTGTAATTGGACGGTGGAAGGCGGTGATGTGAGGGTCGCGGACAAGATGGACGGCATGATGAACGTATGGGCGGTGGTGGAACACGTGCGGGTGGCCAGCGGCGCCGCCGAGCTGGCCATCTTCACAGCCATCCTTTATTGGTTCTTCACATCCAGGTTGGTGGATATTAGCAGGGAAATGATTACCTCGTTTATAAATCGTATATACGTACATCCGTTTGTTTTTGAAGCCACTTAGAATTTTTATTTCGAAATTAAATGTTTTTAAATCATATACATCCCTTTGATTTTTAAGCAATTTATTCATTTTTATTTCCAAATATATGCTAATTATTGCAAATAAATGTTAGGAAATTTATTAAAAATTGTATAAATGTAAATCTTCGAAAGTCCGTCAAATGCAGAATGTTTTTTTTTGTTAATTTTAAGGGTATGATTGTATCGTCACGGTTCGATTATTTAAAGACAGTACGATTATTTTAACCATTCGTAATTAAAACTGAGTAGAGTATAGAGGAAGAAGCCAAAGTTAAGTCTTAAATGTGGTAGATTATTTGTTTCATAAATTTGTACTGTAAAAAATGTGTTAAAGTATAATTAATTTTTTTAAAACGGCACGAAATATGATTTTTATTTTATTTTATTATTCTACGTTATAATAGTTAGCTTAGTTTCGATCCTATTTTTTTTTATAATTTCATGATAATATCAAAGTACTCAATACGCATTACAATTAGCATGACGACCGAGAGAAATAATCAATTGTAGTGTTCGAACGTGGGAACAAATTATACATTTTGATTTGATTAAATTACATTTTATATTGTTTTTAAACGCACCAGAGACTCCACCTACGCCCCGCCCCAACCTGAGCTGCCTAAAAAAATACCCACAAACAAAAATATATACATATATACACCAGCAACGCCATCCAAACTATCTT